>BMAW01016010.1:140403-167856 GCA_019974015.1 Nephila pilipes
AATTATATTAAGAACATTCCAACATTTTCTGTAGCTGCAAATCTTCAACATATGTGGCTTCTTTTAACGCGTATTTTCTCTTTCTCTCTTTTCTTTCTTTAATACATTTAATATGTTATGAAACGCACGGACATCTTGAAATAACTGCTGAAAAACGTGTGGTTTTCTTCAGAAAAAAAAATAAAGAAATGCAAAGCAAGAAAAATATTCTTTGTGAAGTTAGTATGAAACTAAGCCCCTACTACATTGAAGTTCATAATTCTATCTAATTGAAAGCTTCAATAGTCTTGAAGGCATTGCTATTTTGCGTAGCGGGATTTGCGTCTGGTAGAGTTCTAATTTTCTTTCGGAGAGCTTTAATTATTATACGATCAATGAGGTGAAAAGTGTTCATCTTCTGAGTGTTTAGCGGCATTTAAAAAAATGTCGCTTTAAGTGCATTCATTTCCCTCTCGAATAACTATTGCTTAAAATGATTCGGAATGTCAAGATTATATATCAAATAGTTTATTATGGAAAAAATAAACACCGAAACTTTCAAATATTCTCTAGGATGGCTACTCTCTTCGTTTTTAATGGGTTATTTTTTATTAGTTTGTTCTAGAATCAATGGGCTGTAAAGAAAAAGGACTTGGTATAAGTATCAATTTTAGTAAGACACATATTAAAAGAAAATTCTAATCTAAGCTGAATTCAAGGAGAGACATATGTTTAAACTTCTAGTTCATAAATGCACATTAAAACACTTAAGCTTTTCATAAGTTTTACTTCGAAAATATCCATTAAAATTTTATGTGTATTTTTAATGCATGTAGATAGTGAAAAGAAAAAGAGGATACTAAACAGTCAGCAACAAATACATTAGAAAGTTGGTATTTGCGTGTGGTTTTGATAAGTCAAATTAAATAAATTCATGAGATTTGTCCTTAAAGCTTGTAATAATAGTTCTTGACAGTAGAATAATGAACTATTTTACTACAGAAAAGAGGGTTTCACAGCCCTACTTCATGCTTCTTTAAAAGACTGCCATGGCAGTCGAATAAATTTTACATTTCTAATATCCTTCTGCCTGAGACGAAAAATAATCATTCATAGATTAAAGCTAAAAAATATCCAGAAAAAAGAAAATAATTTTCAAATAAGATTTGGATCAGCTGGGAATCAATATTGACTTATTATTCATTCATAAGTTTTTTTTTAAAGTTTACCTTAAACTCGGTATATTTCTATATATATCTAAATTAATGATACATGAGACAGGATTAGGAAGAGACTTAGTTTTACCATGGAAAATACACAAAACAATTTTTAGCGTGCCAATAAATATTTTTAAATAACAAAATCAAAATGCATGTCAGTTGAAAATTCCTTGATAAGCGATCAAAACTAATGTTTGATGTTACCTGAATTGTGACTTGAACGCTCAAAATCCTTCAAAAAATGTTTGGTCTGTTGACTAAGTGTTACTTCTTATTTTGTGTTGTAGATAAGATTTTAAGGGAAAAAATAAGAAAATAGCTATTAATAATAAAGAGGAACGTTTTTAATACGAAAAGTTGGACCGCTAAGAACTTTTTGTGTAATAAATTCGTAGAATATTTCGTATAAGAAAAAATAAAAATAATCTTTCATTACAACGAAAGCGTAAATGAGTTAAGTATATGTTTTGAAGAACAATTTCAGAAACATGTTTTATTTGGAGAAAAATTTCAGTCACATAAATGCTTGGAAACTGAGTGAATATAAAAATTTACAAAAAATTAAACAGATATTTTTTTTAAAAAAAAATGTTCATTATGTTCCTGATTTAGATTGGTATCTCTGGTGCAACTTTATATGTAGACAAAAACATCTTTTAACAGCTGTATTATTTGCACTTCCAAATCCAAATGTCCTTCAAATGTTTTGCATAAACGGTTGACAGTATTAAATGTTATCAAAAAGTGTATACACACACAAAAGATTTATATAAATTTCAATCAAAAACATATTTAGTGTTAGTTTAAATTGACTGCCTTAGAGGGATTTTTAAAAGAAAGGAAATACCGTTGCTTAAGTGATATTCTCGACACATTAAACTAAATTTTTACAATGCTTTTAGCTTTCCATTAATGTATCTCAAAAACTATATGAGATAATCGTATGAAATTAGGATCATTCATCCTTTATGTATCAACTCTCCTTCTGAAAAGTCGAAATTATTTATTCAAACAATTACAAAATATTGTTAAATGATAACTTTTTTAAATGTTGTTTAAAAAGCACTTATCAAAAGTTTGAGAAACGTTTTGAACATATTATTTTCTCCTCATGCAGTGACTCTTCATGGAATACTTTTCTTAAGTTGTTTTAAAAATTAAGTTATTTTACCCCGGAGGGTAAATTCAAACAAAGAAATGAAATTATTTTTCCAGACTGCTTTCAAATTTACACAGTTAGGCGTTATTCGAATCCAATCCTACATTGAAAAATTTATTACAGAGTTTGGTAGTTTTTAAAAGAAGACAAATATGGAAATGTGTTTGGGGTGCAGAAATTGTGATTATGGTATTCTTTTATAGCTTGGACTTAAATAAACATTTGAAATGTATTAATATGTTTTAAAATTCATTATTAAGCAATAAATAATCAACACTTTAATAAGCATTTTATTTCTTTTTATAAGAAAGTGCAATGGTTATGTGATAATTTGAATGATAGATTTCATTTCTGTTCTTTAATATGTCATTTTAAATGTCATAAAGTTAAATAGAGCAGTATAGATCTTTAATTAACTGTTTAATATAAAAAAGAAATGATGTAAATAATTTTGACCCGAATGACTTGATGTATAAGAATCAGAATTAAGAAGACTCTGAAGTTTATTTCTTTTGTAAGAATTACAAACAAAGTATATATGTGCAATAATAGATTGTATGTCTGATTAAAAAGAAAAAGGTTGATTTATCCGTTGTCAAAAGTTACGGCTTTCGATAAGGGATAATATATCTTTAGATTTGGAATATTTTTTCGGTAGTAATTCTGAACTCTTCGAGAGCTTTCGACTTTAACAAAATTTTCCGAAAACATTTGTCCAAATGATGGAGTGATTTGAAAAAGTTCGAGACATACATATGCATTACTGTGCAGAATATGAAAAGCTTTTTAGTGCTTCTCAACATAAGTGTAGCCGCGCAGTTTGAAGCAACGACTGCTGTCTAAGAATCTACAAAAAAATCTTACCTTACATGTTTTACATACCAAATAACGTCTTTAGTGATTGATATGAGAGAAATGGTGATGTAAAAATGATCCTGCTTTAAAGAAAATTATTGCTCTCAACAATAATAACACAAATCCAAACAAAGAACAAATCTTGCTTTCATTTGACGTGTTTGATTAGTATAGATAATCCTTGATAACTTTATACGGAATTCATCTACACGGTTTTTATTAGCCTCGGAAGCTTACATATCAAAGTGTTCGGGCCCACGCCAAACAATGTACCATTCCATCTTATCTTAAACTTTCGCATTTGACAATAACAATTTTAAAAGACATATGTACGCTTAAATTTTGTTACGTATACGAAGTTATCATGAAATCTTCGGTATAATAAACCTCTTGGATTATTCATTACATAATAACAATATAATAATATTTAAATAAAAAAAATAATTTGATATTGCTAGAATATTCTATAAATTATGATTACGTAAATGAAACGCCTGAATAAAGCTATATTGCAAGATGTTCAACGTATCAGTATTATATGCTTAAGCATATCAGCATACATACACACTATAGTTTTATTGAATAAAATATACAGAAATCTAATAATATCTGAGGCAGAGTAACAATAATTAATTCACTACGCATAATTCCTTTAATGAATAGAAAACAACTTTTAACTGTATAGAAATTTAGTATCGATAATATTTTAAACATAAGTTTTAAACCATTTTCTTAAGTTTTTAAAAATCTATTTAACACCATGTAAGATGTACAATATAAGATCCACCCTATTCAATAGGACAAATCAAATGAATGGTTCCAAAAAGTAATAAACTTTGATACCTGACAATATCTGAAGCAGTAGATAGCAACAAAAAATGCTTATTAAAAGATAATTGCAAATTAAATAGTTCGCAATTTATGAAACTTATATAATAAAACAATAGTTGATAACCGTGACACAGTACGTTTTCAAAGGAAAAAAATTAGTAAAATATACAATTAATACTTAGATAGAAAATAAATATCGCAACACCATAGATTTCTACTGTAATAATCATTTTACATGTTATATGTTTATGGAAAAACAAATATGACAATAGAGACCTCCCCATAGTTTTAATTTCCTCTGAAATCTCCATATCTATGTTTTTAAATGTTTATTCTTTAGAAATAAATGATTCATGTAATGCAATTATGCAAGCTTCATCTTAATCATAATTTTCAGAAAAAATTTTAAAAAAAATGAATGCATTAAAAGTAATGAATGGTTCTTAAGGATTTGTTATTAAGATATTCTGAAAAAAGGTAACACACACAGAGTTTAATAAGTCCTTATTTCAAAAATACTATTAAATTTCTTAACCTCTTATAAAATATTCAATTTTTAAAATTCCTTAGTTATTATAAGTGATTTCTTATATTACTGGGAACAAAAGTTATTATGAAATTGAAAATCTGACTCTTTGTTAAAATTTTCGAATTATTTTTGTAGCTAAATCCTCTCCCCTCCCCCCCCAAAAACATGAAAATTCTAAAAATATTAATTTTGACATATAAAAAATAACCGTAGCTTTCAGAACTAATCCGTACCAATTTTTGTACTACATACACTGGTTTTCAAAAATTACGGAATCATCTCAAAAATAGCGTTCAAAATCGAACCAATCTGAATTAAATTTTAATACGTTAAGTAGAATGTGCTAAATAGAATGACAATATGTAAATTAGTGGCATAACAATGGGAATGTGTCATTTTTGAGGAGAAGAAAAATCATGCTGGAGAGTACGGCAACAGACATCGCTGTCAATGGGAGACAAGAAATCTAAGATAGTCGTTATACTCCTAATGACCTTGGGACAATATGAACTGCTCTGTAACCTTTTGAGTAATCGTTATTTTCATAATTTTTCTTCATTTATGGAAACAAGTGTATAGAGACACAAAAAAGATTGTATCTTAAATGGAAAACAAAGCTTTAAAATACTTCAAACGATTAAAATAAGTGTGAGAAAAACGCATTTAAAGATTGTAAAGGCACAAAACTAACAATACTTGCAGAGCTCTAATTTTTATATTTTATTTCCCAACTTATATTATAACAACTTACTTTGCTCTAAAATATAATTTTTAATCAATATGATTGAATATTTTTTCTTATTAAAAATATTATGTTTTTTGCTCAATATCACACAATACTATTATTTTACGATAATGATAGACTATCTATCTTAAACTAAAATTAATATTTTCTTAGAAGTTTCAATTACAGTACACAAAGTAATTAGAACTAGAAATAATCTGCTTTGTACATATGTGGCGGCTTACTACGTCTTTTTTGACGTCATTTTTGACTGCAGAGCTGTAAGCAGATTTGAAGAAAAGGAGGGAACGATCTTTTTTCCAGGCACTTGCTTCGCAGATTCTGGACCTGTGAAGGTCGAGTTTTAAAGTTGGAATGTTAAAGTTTTAAAGTTATGTTTGTTAAGTTTGAAATTAATGAATAGTTCTTTGCATCTCGTATCTTTTTGCCTCTCACAGTTGTTTGTCTATCCTACACCTTCTAATAGGAAATTATGGGGAAATGATGGTTTTATTAACTCCCCTTCCACATAAGCTGGTGACCCTTTGAAGGAACAAGAATTTGCGACTCCTGGAAAGGCTAATAGGATGCTGAGGAACTTAACGTCACGCTTTGGAGTAATGAATCAAGCTAGAAAGATATGTTGTTCGGCGGAAACTCCTTGAGACCTTGAATTGGTAACGTACCTATCCATGATTCGAACCTCTGAGGCAGGAAATTCGTCTGTAAAATTTTTACTTTTTTATAGTCGCTTTGAAATGTCGATTTAGCCACATCTGGCTCTTGCGCCAGTAGCCTTTACATTCTCGCACTCATTCAGATTAATATGTCCTTGAAGGTGAAGAGGGTACAGATACTAAAAGTGAAGGAACTGTGTGTGAGTTCAAATAACGGTTGTGACAGAGTTACTGTTAAGGTTCCCAGTTTTTGGCCTCGTAACGTAAAGCTATTTTTTATGCAACTTGGAGTTAGTTTTAGGTTAGCTGGCATTACGGTCGAGCAAATTAAATATGATCATTTGGTTGCATTATTGGACCCTGAAACTCTTTCGTATGCTACGGATATAGTGTGTGAACTTCCCCCGTGTCCTTATACAGCACTAAAAAACCGCTTACTAGAGCAGTTAGAAGTATCGAAAAACCAGAAAGCTAAAATTCTAATTGAGGATTTGGAATTAGATGATAGATCCCCTTCTTTATTGCTGAGACAGATGAGCGAGTTGAGTGAAATTCGAGATGAGCAATTGTTTAAGATGCAACAACAGTTACATGAACTCTCGAGATTGGTTAGGTCGGGTTCAAGATACGTATCTCCGAAACCACAACGTAGACGAAGTCCATCAGTATCTAGAGCTAGTGCTAAAAAACGGGAAGGTTGGCAGTGCTGGTTCCATTTTAGGTATCGAGAAAAGGCGTTACCTCCTCGTGCAATTGAGGGTTGATTCACTTGATTGAGGAAAAAAACTTGATTCACTCACAGGAGTAGCGACGACTTCTGTTTTCAGAGGTGAAAGTCGCACGCTTTTTGTGAATGATGTAAATAAACATACCGGTTTTCTAGTTGATACAGGTAGTGATGAGAAGGGGAGTTAATAAAACCATCAATTCTCCATAATTTTCTGTCAGAAGGTGTAGAATAGACAAACAACTGTGAGAGGCAAAAAGATACGAGATGCAAAGAACCATTCATTTATTTCAAGATTAACAATCGCAACTTTAAAAACTTTAACATTCCAACTTTGAAACTCGACCTTCACAGGTCCGAAATCTGCGAAGCGCCTGGAGAAAAGATCGTTCCCTCCTTTTCTTCAAATCTGCTTACAGCTCCGCAGTCAAAAACGACATCAAAAAATGACGTAGGAAGCCGCCACACATAACACTTTCTAATCTCTTCTCTCTTGTGCGACGTTAATAAAAACTAAATTAAAAAAACCAATCTCTTCTCAGTTTGAGCAAGTTTGATTTTAAGTTGCGAGACTTTTTTCCGTCCCGAAATGTTTTTAGTGTTTTTTTTTTTCTTTCATTCTAATGTTATGCTCTAAAATTGTATTCAGCGTTTTTTTCTCTAAGGGCAAGCTTAGTTTAGAGACATTCCTCTGACTGCTTTGACTTGGTTTCATAGTCTATTGCAAATTCAGTCAACAGACCTTTAACACATATCATTCCAGTGTTTGATAAATGTTCCTCGCCAACCGATTTTCATCATAAAACACTCCTATTTCAAAAATATCATAATCCTCCTTGAACCATGTGCCTCTTTGATATCATTACAAATAGAAGTTACATTTGATTTGTCCCAAAAAGTCTATATTTTTTGCTTTGTAGAAATTAAAGGTTCATTATATGTAAATTTATATGCATATAAAATTTTGCCAATACTGAGTAACTAAATCCAAAGCAACCTTAACATCCATCCCACTAATTTCATATTTACATCAAAAGATGCGTTAGAAACTTATTGCTGGCTTACATCACTTGATACTTGATGCCGTTGTGTGGTCTCCGACTTTTTGTTTGATTTCAAGTTACACACAGAAATTTCAATTTATTCGCAAGTCCATTTCGTTGACCAAAATAAAGTTTTAAAGATACCCTAAAACTAGAACTGTATAGCAAATTTGAAAGCAAGCAACTTAAGTTTTTACTATCCATATATAATTTAATATATCAAGGAAATCTTCAATTTTGTTTGCAATACCTATATTCAAAGCACTTATATTCTGGAGTCTTATCTGCAAAAGGCTGATTCTATGAACTATTGTTTTCACTAGTTTGCCATCTCTTCTAAACGTCATGCCTCTTAGTAACTTTAGAAAGATAGTAGAAAGCGCTGTAAACCGGAGTACGGAAGTGACGTCATACTCCCCCTTCTTGCCGCGTTGGTCTGGATATACTGATAAGGTTATCATGTGTACCTACTGTATCGATAAGGGACCCCACCCCGTTATCTTTGGGATTGTTATTTACGGAGCGATAAGGTCGTTGTTTTAATATATAAGTTCTATTCTAGTTAAATGAATATAATTGGAATAAAGGAATTAAAAGTATTTTTTTACTCAAGATAAATTATAAGTTTTCTTTACACAAGTTAGAAGGAATGTATTTTGAATAAATGATTCTCTTTTCCGCACGAAGTTGTTGAATTGGATACTATTATTTAATATATTTTTTTGTTTGAATGAACAGAATAAATATATTTTAATCTGAATTAATCGGAAGATACCTTTTTTAATTTCTTCGCATAAGGCTTAGGAATTGGATGTTATTATTTTATCCAGTTTTTTTTCATTTGAAGGAACTAAATTAAAATATTTTGAAGGAATTAGTTGAAAACAATTTTTTTCTTCTTATTATGTCTTACGTAGAGTTACTTGTACTTGATTAAGTATTAGCTAGACAAAGTTTAAGACTTTTAGATATGCGTACATTGTATGGTATCAGAATGATTATTATTTTTACAACTGAAAAGAAACTCTTTTTTAAAACAACGGGTTATTATTTTTATTTTATTTATTTTGCAATTTTACCTTCTTGCTTAAACATTATTAATGTATATATCTTAACTTTCTAAGAAAATTCAAATGGATAGACTATAAGAAACACACTTTTGTATGAATAGGAAATAAAATTTAACAGCTGTTCCTTACCCCATTGAGTTTTAACTTTATTCTTTGAAGACTGATACAATCGTGTTTAGTACGAAATTCTAGAAATATTCATTAGGCTTATTTTTTTCTTATATGCATATATCTTTTTAACAGCATTTTTGTTTAGTTCACATTTAAAATGATTAAAAGATTTATATTTAAAATGATTTTTACAGCGATTTTTTTAACTATATAGTAATTATTTTTTTCTTTAATAATTACTTCTTGACTTAATTTTCTTTTAAGACACACACAACAATTTATCTTTTTCAAAAACTCACTTCCTTAAAGTCTAACAATCTTGTTTAATATTCAACAATCTTGTTTTTTACATTGTAACAATTCAAGTTAATTTTTTTCTTGTATGCATCTTTTTTCTAACAACGTTTTGTGTTAAATGAATTAATATATTCCGACTAAATTTAGATCGTATTGTTTAGTATAAGTAAGTTTATTGAAAATATACTGTTAATATTTGAAAAAAATATTAAGTTAGAATTTCTACAAACAATTCTTTTCTAAACGAATTTTATATGGATAGGTAAAATAAATTTAAGATTATTTCTTTTTGTAGCCAATGAGTTTTGATTATATTTTATGAAACTAATAATTAATATCTTGTACTAATCTTATTCGAAACATTACTTCATAAATTTTCTGATGTACAGAAAAATTGATTTAAGCTTTGAACAATAACGATACATATTAGCTATTTTTCGCACAAAACGTAAGGTTCCGAAATTATTATTATTACAACTGATAAGAAGCTGCTTTTAACACAAAGATATTGGAATTCACTGTGAACTTTTGCCTTCTTACGTAAACATTATTACTTTATATTTTGTCATTTTAGAAAACTCTGTAATAAATGCACTATTCTACCCGAGATTTTTTTTCAAAACTTTGCCGTACAATTTCTTAATATCTGAATATTTTGCTGTTTAGATGTATTATATTATTTTTACTACATGCTTATTATTTCTTTTTTTAGAAAAAAACATTTACCTCGTTTCCGCGCACTTGTATTATTCATTCCATAAGATTTAAAAGGAGCGTTAATGATGAGTAAATTAATACATTTTCTGAATCGAAAATAAATTTAACAATCGAAGTCAGACTATATAATTGAAGGTTATCATTTTCTTGTACTTATTAAAAATATTAACATCTTTCTGCAAAACTTATACGAAAATTACTAGTTCATGCTATCTATTACGTATATGACGATGTGAATTCCTTCTTTTAGTAATTTTTCTTGGCATTTGAACTTACCATCCAAAAAAAAAACATCAAACTCTAGTATTTATGTCAAATAATATATATTTTTCTTATTATGTTAATACAACTGGCTATCAAGTTAGATTTTTTTTCTAGCAATAATTTTTCTGTGAACCCTGAACAAAGAAACCCTAAGAAATCCCTGCTTATTCAACTTATCGCTTTGTACAATGCGTATTTGTACAGAGAATTCTTATGTTTGGCCCGACGTATTGTAATCTTACTGGAATGTTATCTACGTAAGAACCAGCGAGTTTTGTTTATATTTAAGATAAATTAAAAGTTTTTGCCCAACTTAAAATAAATATAGCTAATATAATCTGAATAAATTGAAACAAAAATTTAATTTTGGATTCTTTTTCTTACACGTAATGTAGCGGGATCTGATTACTTAGTTTAATTAAATGCATTAATTGTCATTAATGTCAGAGAACATAGTTTTATATAAAAGTTGCAATTTTTTTTTATAAATAAATTTAATAATAAATAAATTTAGAAATAAATAAATTTAGAAATAAATAAATTTAGAAATAAATAAATTTAATTTAAAAATGATTATTTTTACAACTACCTATAATTCAAAATTTTCGAAAATTGGTGCTAACTTTACCTGAACATTATAAAAAACACTGTAATGATTATACTATTTTTCTATAAGATTTTTTGTTGCAATTTGTCTTACATTTTCTTTATATTTTGCTGTTTAGATTGTGACATTGGGCTATTCGCGGTTTCTCTTCACTAACCTTAGGGACTTTCATTTGAGATTGATTGCTTTCGCTAAACAACCTTTGCCCAACCAAAAATGAAACGTTATGAAGAATGTAATATGCAAAGCAGTTAGGAATGAAGTGAAGCGGTTAAATTAAGAAGTATATAAACTCCATCTGAAGGAGTAGAGAAAGAGAGGAGAAGGAGGATCAGAGAGGCGTTGCAACGAGAGGAGGTGGAATCTAATTGTTATAGTATTGAAAGGTTGACTTGAGGATTAGAGTTGAGGTCCGAGTGTAGACCACTCGGATTGAGAATTGTTCTAGTGCTTTCAGCAGTTGTTCCAGATTAAGACTTGCAGTTGGTAAGAAGCTGTTAGATTATTATTGGTGGGTTGAATTAAGGTGTTAATAAACTTGACCAGGAGAGTTATATTATTGTTGTCTTAGTGGTTATATATTAATAAATGTTGAAAGTTGTTTTGGTGGTTCTGTAATTATTAGTGTCATATTGTTTAATATTAGATATTAGTGATGGCACAAGATAACATCCGAGGTAATTGGATGTTACACTGGCGCCCAACGTGGGGCCCGAACCCACGACCCCAAGATTAAGAGTCTCGTGCTCTACCGACACTGGCGCCCATCCGTTCCCACCCCTGGAGTAGGAGCGGCCGTGTTTCCCGTTGAGTTTTTCGATGGTTCGGGGAATGTTAAAGACTTTTTGTCTAGCTTGGAAGACAATATAAATTTCTATGAAATCCCGGAGGCCCTTCAACCGGCATATTTGAGGAATCATCTCACAGGTCGTGCTCGTGAGTGGTACTCGGTAATAGGTGAAAATTTAGCTGGGGGTATTGACGATTTAAAGCAAGCCCTGCAGCGTACTTTCCCGGCAGTGAGAGATCGCACGGAATTGGAGGCAGAATATTATGGGTCCAGGCAAAGATCCAGTCAATCGCCAGTAGCATTTATCTTACGAATGCTTAAGGTTGCTCAGTTGCTGAATTTTGTGGTTACGGAAGCAACAGTAGTGCAGCACATAATGAGACGCTTGGCTCCCAGTGTGCTGGACTATGTGGAGCTTAGGAACCCCACTACTAAAGCCCAACTCTTGGAGATAGCGACAACATACGAGTCACGTCATGCATCTTATAACCCACCACATAGACAGGAGAACTACCAACGCGCAGAGTATCGACAAGGTAATAATAGGCCGAATTTGGATAGAAGGCGTTCTCCAGATAGAATACAGGATAGGAGGCCGCAATATAATAATGGATATCGCCAACAAGGAAATAGGTATCCACCCTCAGGGTCTAGGCAACAAAACTATAGGAGGTTAAACTAATAGGCGATCGAATAGAGGGAGGTCCTCGATCGCGTGCATGGCAAAATCCTCCTGTTATGGCTAACAACATGAAAGTAAGGCCCATAGATATTCCTCATATACCCGTTATTCTGCATGATACATTTATAACAGCATTATGGGACACGGAAGCTGAGAGATCATTTATATCACTTGAATTGTATAATCGCTATTTTCACTTTGTTAGGAAATTAGAGTCAAACCTCACCGTATTCATGGCGCAGGGAGCTACATGTAAAACCCTGGGGCGCGTAACCTTATCGGTATGCATAAGAAAATTTTATAAAAAATGGCAGTTCCATGTAGTGGAAGGATTGCAGTACCCTTGCGTTCTAGGTGTGGATTTCATGAAAGCGTCTAAGATTATGCTGGACTTTGAAACAAACACCTTAAGTATACCTGATGAGGAGATACGGCAGGTTGACAGTAAGGAGGAAAAAAAGGTCGTAATCGACCTAACTAGAACTGGTTTGCTGGAAAACCAACAACAACAGTTACAACAGCTCTTCAAGAAATACGCGGAGTTATTCTCGGATCAACCAGGTCTCACGCATGTGCTCTACCACGAAATTGACACGGGAGATCAACCTCCGGTAGCTTCACGACCTTATCGCTATGATAGAGTCAAGGAAAGCATAATAGAGCTTCACATCCAAAGAATGTTGGAGGAAGGAACTATTATGCCCATTCAATCCCCATATGCTTCCCCTGTGGTGTTATGTAGGAAGAAAAATGACAAACCGGTCGATTCCCCTGACGCGTATAGGTTCGCAATAGACTATAGGAAACTGAATGCTATCACTAGGTACCCTAAGTACCCATTGCCAATAATCGATGATCTGTTAATGAATATACAGAAAAACTGTATAATGTCTACGTTAGACCTCAAGTCTGGGTATTTTCAGTTGGCTATCAATCCCCCGGACATACCTAAGACGGCGTTTGTCACAAAAAAAGGGACGTACGCCTTCAAAAGGATGCCTTTCGGATTATCAGGGAGTGCACCCACGTTTCAACGAGCGATGGACATCATATTAAAGCCAGTAGTCGGAAAGTTCGTGTATGTATATATGGATGATGTTATAATTACATCAGAGTCGTTTGGTGATCATGTCCATCACCTGGAGATAGTTTTTCAGCTATTACGGGACGCTGGGTTGACTTTAAACGCTGAGAAATGTCATTTTGGGCAAGAGGAATTGAAATATTTAGGAGTGATCATAAATAAGAATGGGGTGCACACTGATCCTAACAAAATTAAAGCTGTTCTTGACATACCCGCACCGAAAAATGCACGACAGGTTTCGAGATTTTTAGGGATGACTGGATGGTACCAAAAGTTTATCAGAGGGTACTCCGAACTGTGTGAGCCATTGTACGCACTTAAGCGTAAAAAGGTCAAATTTCAATGGACTCCTGAGGCACAAAAGGCCTTTGACACGTTAAAAGGAGCGTTGACTTCTGCGCCAGTTTTACAGTTGCCTAATTTAAATGACCCGTTTGAATTGCACACCGATGCTAGTTCAGTAGGAGCAGGAGCAGTGTTGATGCAGGGTGAAAGACCCATAGCATATGCTTCTAGAACGCTAAATAGATCTGAAAGAAACTATTCCATTACGGAAAGAGAATGTTTGGCAGTGATTTGGGCTTTGCAGAAATTTAGGTCGTACTTTGGGCATTGTCCAACAAAAGTAGTAACGGACCATGCAGCGTTGACTAAGTTAACAAACGGGAAAAATATTTCAAGTAGGATGATAAGATGGGCATTAAAGCTGGCGGAATATAACATAGAATGGGAACATAGGCCGGGAAAGCAGAATGTGGTGGCAGATATGTTATCTAGACAACCCTTTGAAGGACAGGCTCAAGAGGGTGTCTCTTGCGCCATTATCAATTCTCTAGTATTAACGTCAAGAGAACAGCTGATAGGTGAACAGAGGCAGGACTCGGAATTGGGTCATATTTATCGATATCTGGAAAACCCGGAGGATTCGGCAATAAACTCGGGAATATGTGAAAATTGGTCCCAAGACTTTAAACTAATTGATGGAATTCTTTTTTATGCAAAAATACTAACTTCTAATCACGAACTACGAGCTTATATTCCGCAAACTTTGCGTGAATCCGTATTGAGAGAATTTCATGATAACCCAATGGCAGGTCATTTTGGCATAAGAAAAACTTACGCCAGAATAAAAGAGTCGTGCTACTTTCCTAAAATGAGGAAAATTATAAATGAATATGTTTCAACGTGCGACATATGTCAACGCTATAATTATAAAAACGCGTTTCCAGCTGGACAATTAATTTCTGTAAAAACGACGTACCCAAATGAACAAATTTCTTTATACTCATCGTTAACGCTCCTTTTAAATCTTATGGAATGAATAATACAAGTGCGCGGAAACGAGGTAAATGTTTTTTTCTAAAAAAAGAAATAATAAGCATGTAGTAAAAATAATATAATACATCTAAACAGCAAAATATTCAGATATTAAGAAATTGTATGGCAAAGTTTTGAAAAAAAATCTCGGGTAGAATAGTGCATTTATTACAGAGTTTTCTAAAATGACAAAATATAAAGTAATAATGTTTACGTAAGAAGGCAAAAGTTCACAGTGAATTCCAATATCTTTGTGTTAAAAGCAGCTTCTTATCAGTTGTAATAATAATAATTTCGGAACCATACGTTTTGTGCGAAAAATAGCTAATATGTATCGTTATTGTTCAAAGCTTAAATCAATTTTTCTGTACATCAGAAAATTTATGAAGTAATGTTTCGAATAAGATTAGTACAAGATATTAATTATTAGTTTCATAAAATATAATCAAAACTCATTGGCTACAAAAAGAAATAATCTTAAATTTATTTTACCTATCCATATAAAATTCGTTTAGAAAAGAATTGTTTGTAGAAATTCTAACTTAATATTTTTTTCAAATATTAACAGTATATTTTCAATAAACTTACTTATACTAAACAATACGATCTAAATTTAGTCGGAATATATTAATTCATTTAACACAAAACGTTGTTAGAAAAAAGATGCATACAAGAAAAAAATTAACTTGAATTGTTACAATGTAAAAAACAAGATTGTTGAATATTAAACAAGATTGTTAGACTTTAAGGAAGTGAGTTTTTGAAAAAGATAAATTGTTGTGTGTGTCTTAAAAGAAAATTAAGTCAAGAAGTAATTATTAAAGAAAAAAATAATTACTATATAGTTAAAAAAATCGCTGTAAAAATCATTTTAAATATAAATCTTTTAATCATTTTAAATGTGAACTAAACAAAAATGCTGTTAAAAAGATATATGCATATAAGAAAAAAATAAGCCTAATGAATATTTCTAGAATTTCGTACTAAACACGATTGTATCAGTCTTCAAAGAATAAAGTTAAAACTCAATGGGGTAAGGAACAGCTGTTAAATTTCATTTCCTATTCATACAAAAGTGTGTTTCTTATAGTCTATCCATTTGAATTTTCTTAGAAAGTTAAGATATATACATTAATAATGTTTAAGCAAGAAGGTAAAATTGCAAAATAAATAAAATAAAAATAATAACCCGTTGTTTTAAAAAAGAGTTTCTTTTCAGTTGTAAAAATAATAATCATTCTGATACCATACAATGTACGCATATCTAAAAGTCTTAAACTTTGTCTAGCTAATACTTAATCAAGTACAAGTAACTCTACGTAAGACATAATAAGAAGAAAAAAATTGTTTTCAACTAATTCCTTCAAAATATTTTAATTTAGTTCCTTCAAATGAAAAAAAACTGGATAAAATAATAACATCCAATTCCTAAGCCTTACGCGAAGAAATTAAAAAAGGTATCTTCCGATTAATTCAGATTAAAATATATTTATTCTGTTCATTCAAACAAAAAAATATATTAAATAATAGTATCCAATTCAACAACTTCGTGCGGAAAAGAGAATCATTTATTCAAAATACATTCCTTCTAACTTGTGTAAAGAAGACTTATAATTTATCTTGAGTAAAAAAATACTTTTAATTCCTTTATTCCAATTATATTCATTTAACTAGAATAGAACTTATATATTAAAACAACGACCTTATCGCTCCGTAAACAACAATCCCAAAGATAACGGGGTGGGGTCCCTTATCGATACAGTAGGTACACATGATAACCTTATCAGTATATCCAGACCAACGTGGCAAGAAGGGGGAGTATGACGTCACTTCCGTACTCCGGTTTATGGCGCTTACTACAAAAGGTTCAATCATGGCTTATTTTCAACAGAGAAAAACTAAAAAGAAAAAACTGCAAATATTCATCTGAAGAACTTTTAAGAAGTTATATAACAGTTTTTGGTTGCTTCAATATTATTTAGGTTCACATTAGTCCTTAAATAATATTTAAAAATACATTCTATCAGTATCATTCAGGTACTAATGTGAATATGAAAAGGAACGTAGAACATAAGCAATAAGAAATATTTTAGTAGTGAAAGCTGAGGTTCATAACCAGATCACCAAATAAATTAGTTCATTTAAAAACATTTTAATTAATTAATTTTAAGAATGAAAAGTGCTAGAAAATGAAGATGAACTTACCACTCCTCCTTAGCTGTCAAATTTTGAGATTGACCACACTCGGAACTTTTTAAACATCTAAAATTAATTGGATATCAGAACTAGAATTTGAGCCTAGTGAACCTTATAAGTCACAGAAAAATGCAAAAGTATTTTTTTTTTTTTTTTTTTTTTGTATTTTTGACATTTTAGGGAACTTTATGTGCCTTAATTATACAGAAGAATTAAAATTTTAGGTATTTATTTCAACTATATCTATTACAATTATCTTATGGCTATCTGCTTCAACTATTTAATAAGTAATGGTATAATCTTTTGATATTAAAAAACTAAAAAGAAAAGGAATATATTTGTGCAAGCAGCAGCTTTATCAATTAGCATATAACGTTGCCCCTAACGTTACACATTGATTCTCCAATGTTGTGTCTTCTATGAAATCAGTGCATCGTATGTTTCCGATCAAGTTGTGAATTATAACAAAAAATACATAACCTTTTATTTATTTGGAAATCCTCTTTTATAAATATAAAAATTAATAATGTGTTTCTTAAACCATGATGTTTAAAATATTTTCCAAATAAATAAATAAATGAGATATGTTTTTTTTTTTTTTCCAATACCATTTTTACCTACTTTAAAATGAAAATATAGAAAAAAAAAACATAAATGAGATAGGAAATATGTTCTTAAAAATTGCTTAAATAAACGGCATTAAAATATTTTAATTTTATTTTTATATGTGCATCGATTAAATATTTCCGACAACACAATAAATTATAATTTCATATAATGCATCCATAATCAGAAATAATTATATGTAGCAATAATACAAATTTTGATTATATGACTTATTACACAAATTGAAATTATTTATAGATATCCAATATAAGAAGTGGTTACAAATCTTTAAGGGTGTCTATAGAACTTAACGTTCTGAAACATGAAATTTATCATTATTAAGAAAAAGGGTAGCTTTTATGATAGTTTTATTAAAAAAATTGAAAAATTTTAATGCAGTTTTATTTTAAGAAATTTTCAGTATTTCAGATACACCAATTTTGTAGAAACTATATTATACCAAAAAGAAACTTACAGTTCAAATATTTACGCCAAAGATAAAAATGAAGATTTTTTTTCATGAAAATTGGAGATACTTTTGAAGCTATTTGTAATAAAAGATAAATCTGACATTTTAATTCTGCATATTTTTAGTTAAAACAATGCAAAATCTTTTTTAATATCAGTCTAGAGTGTCTGTTGATGTTTCTGTTTCGAACAAGAAAAATAAAATCCTAACAAAAGTTTCTGTACTAAACTCCTTTCAGCGCCTTGAAAAATGAGGCAATAAAAAAGTAGAAATTAAAATATTTTGGGATCAGTAAAGCATTTTTCGTTTGCTGGCTATTTCCTACCAATATCAGATTTTTTTTCAAGTAAACTAATAGCAAATTAAAGCAATAATCAGTCCCATTGTTTGTATAGCTGGATTTTAATCACCAGTTATTAAGTCGATAATATTAAAAAAGTAAAATGCTCAGAACAAAATTCTTAATGAAATTTGAAGCAGTGTTCATTAAAGAAAGATAAACAATAAAGTTACATAATTAAAAGAAACGGCCAGCAATACAAAAAAAAAACCCATTTTATTTATATTTTTATAACTTTCAGCTTAACAAACAGTTTTTAATAACTTCATTTTATTATTATAAAGGTATTTTCAAAAGCGTAATTCATTTTATTATTATAAAGGTATTTTAAAGGCTCCAAAAATGGTATTTTCATCCTTTAAATTGTACAAACGCTCTTTTTAATAGTCATGTTCACTTTTTATGATAATTCCATTCGTGTACCCTTAGGGTTTTCCTTGATTGATTATTTATTACTGAATAGCAATACAAGGGTTTTAGATGACGTCATTTGAAACCTGACCTGTCGAAATTTTCACATCATGCCAACAAGAGGAGCCTCGACTGGTTTAACGCTACACAGCAGGTCTTGTGTGGCAGCAGGATTGCACTATTGACTCGACGGAAACAACCCCGGCTGACAACCCTATATCTTTAGGTACTTTACAGAATACTTATTGAAATGAAACATAAAATTGCATAACTGGAGTCAAATGAAATACGGATTCTGACGAAATTTCATCAGATTTTTCACATTTTGTATGAAATAAATACGCGAGTAGTATCCTCTCAACTGATTCTGACTGAGTTCAATTGTATCAATTCAAACATGAAGATTCTTTTTACAACAAATCAGACATTTTTACTCGTTAGCCAATTAATTATTGGACTGAAAAAGTTTATGTATCATTCTTCGAAGATAAAGCCCTTTAATTCAATTACAGTAGAAGATGTTTGATTACTACGGCACATACACTGGAAAACATCTTTCGTTTCCGTGGTAAAATTAATTTTAAATCCTTTACTAGAGTAGGTTTACTTTTTTTCGTAAACGCAAAATAAGCTGAAGTTAGTGATACAAGTTGGACGTATGTCATTATCTCCTAAGCAATGAAAAAATTCAAATAGTAGTGTACCACTTCTTTATTTATTTTACATCTAGTCATAGAGTAATTACAATAAATCAATAATTTTTACGATGAATTACATCAAATAAAAAATGCGTGATATCAAAACTTCATCTTCTGCGAGTGTGTTTCCATTCAAGTTTCCCAATTAGCTTCAACTTCATTTAGGAGATATATAATAAAAGTTTTAATAAAATAAATCGAAAGCTTTTATTATGCAGGTTTACGACTGCATTTTATGATTTTGAAAATAATTTAGATGAAGAAGTTACTCATTTTTAGAGCAATATTTCACTTTCTTCTGTTAGAATTATTAAAATAGGTTGAATCGGGAAAGAATGCTGCCTCATTCTTTCCCAATATTATTTTGCATAACTTTCAAAATTCTTACTTTTATTTTCTTTAAGAATATTATTTTTGAGATGAATATTATTGCTATATTTTTATCAGGAATTTCATGCTTGAAATATAAACTGCTGTTTGTAGAAAATGCAACACCATGAAGGAATCATCAGAATCAAATGAAATTCGCAGCAAATGTCAATTATAGGATATTATGCAAATTAATAAAGTTTCAGAGCCATCGCGCGTGCGCGGCGCGCGCAGCGCCCTCTGAATTGATGCTGAAAGCGTATAAATAAAGTGCTGTAGCGGGACGTTGAAAAAAGTCTATGATTATTTGTTAGTGGCAAACGTTTAGTGAGACCTGAGTATGCCTCCACGACGGAAGAATAAGAAATTCAAGCAACTTACGGAGTTTGAACGAGGGAGGATAATCGGCCTTCGAGAAGGAGGATTTTCCTATCGCGCAATAGCAGCTCGTATGCAGCGGAACAGTTCCACAGTGATGCGAGTTTGGAAGCAGTGGACCGACGAGCACCGAACAACTCGAAAAACAGGCACTGGACGACAGAAGGTGACGTCAGAGCGCGATGATCGACACCTGCTCCGCATGGCGGTGAATGATCGCACAGCATCCTCCAGGCAGCTGGCAGCACGTTGGTCTACTGCTACAGGTGTACAATTGTCGGCTGCGTCAATTCGTCGTCGTCTGCTGCGCCGTGGATTGCGTGCAAGGGTGCCTTTATACAGGATTCCCCTCACGGCGAATCATCGACGGCTGCGTCGGCAGTGGGCTCTTGAGCACAGAGACAGGCGAGCTGATTGGCACCAAGTTGTCTTTTCAGATGAATCACGCTTCAATTTGTGGACCCATGATGGCCGTGTTCGTGTTAGACGTTATGCCGGTCAACGCTGCCTTCCTGAGTGTATTATTGAACGACATAGTGGTCGAACACCCGGAGTTATGGTCTGGGGTGCGATTTCGTATCATGGACGATCCAATTTGATACGAATTGAGGGTAATCTCAATAGCAACAGGTACGTCCGTGAAGTGCTACAGCCCGAAGTCGTTCCTTTCCTTCAAGGCATCCCTGGAGCTATCTTTCAGCAGGATAATGCACGCCCACATGTTGCGCGGACTGTTCGAGACTTCTGTTCAGCACAACGCATGCAACTTCTTCCTTGGCCTGCTTATTCACCGGATATGTCGCCTATTGAGCACGTGTGGGATATGGTTGGTCGGCGTCTCGCTCGTGATCCGCGTCCTGCAGTTTCCAAAGACGAACTTTGGTTGCGCATACAAGCGATATGGAATTCTCTTCCTCAAGTAGATATTCAACTTCTGTTTGACTCCATGCCACGTCGTATAGCAGCACTTATTGCAGCGCATGGTGGCTGCACCAAATACTGATTTCGGACGCTTAATTTGTTTCTTTTGTTTTGAAAATTTCATCATTTATTTGTATCAGTACAAGTCGTTTCTGCATTAAATTTCATTTGATTCTGATGATTCTTTCATGGTGTTGCATTTTCTACAAACAGCAGTATACATTGCTCATTTAGGGTGTTTAAACAGTGTTAAGAAATGCTAAAGAAAATTTTACAATTTTAAGGTCAAAATGACATAACGGAAAAAAATTGTACAAAAAGTATCACTTTTTAAAAAGATTTAATCTTAAAATCTTTTAAATCTTTTAAAAATTAAATCTTTTAATTAATCTTTTAAAAAATTTTTTAATTTAATCTTTAAAAAAAAAATCTTTCCTCCATTTTGTATTTCTTGAAATTAGTATTACGTTTGCATTTTGTATACCTACTTAAGATGTTACGTCAAATTTCTGGAATGTTGTGATAGTGGAAAAAATACACTTCGAGACAATAATAGAACCAAACATGTCATATATCCCAGTGTGTTAAATAACTTTTCACTTTTGTTCAAAGAGGCAGAGCCTTTCAAAGTTTAATAATTTTCTTTCTTCAAAAATCCTTTTATTCTTCAAGCTTACTGTCAGTTGATACATAGTGTTCCCAATGAATGCATAACCAACTTTTGATAGCGTAAAATGTTGAAGTAACTTAGCCGTTTTCTATTTCATTAAAATTCGATTAATTTTTTAAATCCTTTTGAATCAGTTTTAGGAACAATGCAATAATAAGAGATAAATATTAGATTAAAAGTAAGTATGTTCTGAATTGTATAATTTTAATAAAATCTTAAGTGTGTTAAAGTATTTTTTACTGTTACTACGGTGTATAAAAGATACAAGCATGCATTTTCTGAAACCTTAGAAACTGAGATTGATTTTATATTTTAAGTAACGTAATTAAGAACACCATTAATTTCTAGCCACTCAGGTGTGTAATAAATCACAGAATGTTGTATATTTGTAGATGCTATTTGCAAAAAAACACACAAGAGTGAATTTATTATTTCAATGACTACAGATTGCATAATTCAATTTAGCAAACATTTATAATATTTAAATAATTTAATAGTAACAAAATATCACTTAAATCAATAATGTTTTTTTTTCGCCTTATTTCCAAAGCCAAAACTCTTTCTAATTGAATATAATGTTCAAATTATTAATTAAAATCATTTAACAAATTCCATTGTATCTGATTTTTGTTTCTGATGCATCCGTCATTAGATTAGACCTAATGTCGGATGCCTCAAATCATTAATTACATTTTAGAATTCTTTTGGGTATCATTTTAAGGCAGCAATAGTCATTTTAAGGCAATCAAAGCAGTTGTATAGATTTTAATAAGTAAAATGCTCACAGTTTTGAAGAGAAAGAGCGAAGATTAATTTCACCACCTCTTCTTGGTTAGTGTTCTTTTAAGAAATCTTGAGATTATAACGATGTAATTTCTAAGAATATCTTGAGCTCCTTTGCCCGGTTCTCTCACTTAAATTGGCCGTGAAATAGTTATTCAAATCAGAAACAAAGAATTTGATTCTGCGCTATATCTGTTTGGCTGATACATTGATCAAATGCAATTCTAAGAATTTTTAACTTAATTTTATGAATTTTGTGCCTTGATATTGCACTTGAAATAATTTATTCATTAAATAAAATAATAATAATAAAAAATTCTTGGAAGTTTATCTTCTACAAATGGGATTCTAAATGCATTTTATTTGATGAACAAACAACTGCTTATCTGCAATTTCAGAGGCCCAGACAGAAAGTTAAAAATATATTCAAGTTTATATTGTATCATGGGAAAACCATCTCTCGTGTATGTAGCTGTACTTTGCATACTATTATTTCAAAGTCAAGCAATTATATCATAGATCAAACAAAACTAAAAACATATCTATTGATTTAAATCAAAATTTGAGCAAAATCAAGGACTATGCTTCATTGATGATAATTATTTATTTTTGGAAGTAATCTATTTACAATAATTTTTATTAAATTAGTCTTTCGAATTGAATTCTTATGACTTTTTATATTCATAGAATATACTACAATACATTGAAGTAAAATATATATTTTGTTAAGCTTTACCATATTAAATGTCAAAACTTCTTAAGGTATACGACTAGGTTGAAAAAGTGTTTTTTGAAGTAAATTTCAACTTTTTTTTCTGGTTGTAAATTAAAGTCCCGCTTTTCAAGATTCTATAACAGTCTTTATTTTTACTTTATGTGAGGTAGAACTGAAGATATAGCTTTTTTAATAATGCGTAGTAGTTGAAAACGCAATCGGAAGTAGTGACATTTAAGACCGAATGTACACGATTTATCCTTTTTTAAGGTATTATTGCTCTAAAACAATGTTTAAAAACCTTAATTTTAATTTTCTGTTTACTAAGCCACAGTTTATTTATAATTATTTCAAGCCATTTTGTTGTAGATGATTGGCAACAGTGTTTTCGACTATCGCTAATGTTTGCTTACATTTTTGGTTTGTGTTATTTCCCTTATTGTTAGTTTTTTTCCCTATATTTTGCATTACTTTCAGTTCTTTCTTTGTTTGAAATTAAATTTAAATTAATTTTTCTTCAAAATATGAGTAGAAGTGGTTCATATAATACGTTAAAAAAGTTTTAAGGAAACTAAAAGACTCGTACTGATTCAGCATGCCAAGGAGAGAAGACTGCAAATGAAATGATGTTACAACAGAGTAGTAAACCCGAACATGATGAAAAATACTCATCAGGTTATTTAACTAGGAACTTAAACATTAATTGACAAACTTAATTTGGTACATAATTTCCTTAAAAGGAATTTTTCCATGCAGTTCTGTGGCAAATGCTACCAAAAAAATATTTGTTGAGAACTATGCATTGTGTTTGGTGCTTACATTAGGGTTGTAACATTTAACAATAGATTTGATTTTTCATTATGCATATTAAATGAAATGCACATTGTTTATTCATATAATAATGTACAGGGACAAACAGTATTTGATAGTGACTGCATTGAAGTGTTAAAATGCTAATCACTGTCAACAGCAAAAATTTCCAGTAGAAAGCTTGGTGCCATAAGAAAGAAAAAGAAATACAGTAATGGAATGACCTATAAAATTGAAAATTTTTAAGCTATTTAACTTTTAATTTAAATATACATATATATTTTAAACGTGTGGTTTTTTTTTATAAAATTCTCACACAATTTTTGCTCAAAAAATAGGGTATCTCCATAACAATCAGCCTAAATTGAATGAAATTTGGTTCAAATATTTCAAAAAACCTCAGAGTATTACAAATCACAGATTTAGATATATTTACATTTAATCATATTTTATAGTTACTTTCGGATTAAAACATTAATCAATTTTGACGAAAAATCATAATGTCAACTTCAAATGCTTATGCAAAAATCATTAATGTCAACTTCGAATGCTTATGAAATACTTTTGTTTAATTATTTCTTAACATGTACTATGTGACACTTCATAGAGATTATGTATATATATATATATATATACATACATAAAACAACACTTTTTTTTACCCATTACTTTTTTAAATTGGGCTGTTTTTCCTTGATATTGAAAATTTTGCTGAAATTTCATAAAAGGCACTTTTTTTTCAAAACCTAGAGATAATACATGTATATATTTATATACATTCAAATGTTTAAGATATTATAAGTTTGTTTCTATTGTTTATCATTATAAAACTTTCCTGACTGTCAATTTTTGAAAATTAGTCTGTAATCCATGTCAGATGTGTTTCGAAGAATTAAAAAAGGCTCTCATTACCATTAACAAAAACTTCCACAAGAGGGCTTAGGTCCATTAGAAAAAAAGAAACATCAATATTGCAGATTAGGAAAGTATAACATATAAAACTGGAGAATCTTAAGCTATTTCTGTAATATTAACTTTGAGTAACATATGAATATATTTTTTAAATGTGTTTTTTGAAGAATGAATTTTTCACCAAAAGTCATGCACGAAAAATGTGATATCTCCAAAGCATTGCAACTAAATTCAATAAAATTTGGTACACATATTTAATAAGTCCTTTGGAGTGTAATAGACCATAGGTTTTGAGATAGTTACATTTAGACATATTTTACAGTCTTTTTCGGTCTAAAACGTATAGTAATTTTGATGAAAAATCATAAACATCAACTTCGAATCCTTATAAAATATTTATTTTTGAAATTAAATGTTATTCTGCGGTCAGTTACACTTTACAGGAAGTAAGAAGTATATATGTGAAATAAAAATCCATTATGTCTATTATTTATTTAATTATGCTGTCTGTTTATTTAATTATGCTGTTCTTTTCTTTCTTCCTATGCTGTAAATTTTGCTGAAATTTCATTAAAAAAACACTTTTTTTCAAAAACTAGTGATTGTATATGTATATAAATGTAATTTTATTGCTTTTTGAGTCTATTTTTATCATTTGACACTAAAAGACTCTTCTGAAAAGCATTTTTTAAAAAATTGGTCTTCGAACCTAGTCGGGTGCCTTAACATTTACAGACCTATTGAACTAAATAATAACAAGTCTCGAAAAACTATGTATACGCTGTTGTTTTTCTATTCATTAAATTATTTCTTAATTGTTGGGAATTTCTTATTTGGCAATTAGTATGAATAATTTCTTTACTTAAAGGTATCTGCCTACCTTTAAAACGCGAGTTTCGGTCAAAAAGTCGATTTTTCATTTATTGTCTATTATTAAAGCCGGACTTCTTAGCTTTCTAGAACAGTTTCAATTTTGTTTCTATCTTACATGGAACTTGAGTTATATGCATTTTAATAATAGTCTCTGTCAATTATTAGAACTGGAAGTAGCATTCTGCTATCGGAAATGGAACTTTAATGTTTGTTTTTCATTGATATTTTACGTAATATCTCCATCAAAATATCTTCCAACATGCAAGATGAATTTCCTAAGACCCAAAATGCAAATGAATATTTTAATGATGTAATATGATAAAGAGTACTAAAGGAAGTTTTTGTTTGTTTGAAAACTGTGAAATTGGGTGCATATGATGCAATTATACAATTTAACGAAGGACATCAAGGCTGCTTAAAAGTCTTAAATAAGCTGAACATTGAAAATCCGGGCTATTTCACTGTAAAGGGATATAAAAAGTTGGATTACAATCGACTCAAGGAATTGAAGCGTTATACAACACCTGTTAAATGTAAGCGTAGGAAAGTCATAAAGACCTTCAGGAAGAAAAAGATAACTTATTTAAGTAATACAGATAGTGAACTTTACAAATCAGGGTAGTTTTAATGTTAAATGTTTATTTTATTAGGTAAGTTTCTGGGTTGAAATGTATTTTCAGCTTTTTCCTAAAATCCAGATTTTCATATTATGCCTCAACGCAAAACATCATATTGAGAATAGTTATGTATGTAATGTTATGAAAATTTCATGGAATACTCTATGAAAGTGAATTCAGAACTTGAACCTCTCCTATTGTTATAATGCGATAACTTTGCATTTTATTGATGATAAAAGTCATAACTTATCACAAATTTCTACGGTTTTTCTGTATGTTAAAGTACGACTTCCTATAAATATTTAATTTTCAAGGTTATAATTGTGATAAAGGCACAAATCCTAAATTAGATTCAATTCAACATAATAAAATTTACAGAATTGAAATATCTCTATTTAAATTTCAGTTTTGGTGTTTTGGACAAGTGCCATTTTACTGCTATTTATATGTATTTTTTGAGCTGAAGTATTAAAACAATTATTAGTTTATGCAAATTTTACATTACATTTTAAGTTTTTAGCTATAACTTATAGTATATTGCACAAAAAAGTTATTTTTCAATTATTTAAAAATATTCTCTTTGAAAGTAGGCGGATACCTTAAGAGAATTACTGACATAAATGTACAAATTTACTTAATATTGGTTAAAATATTGAAAGCTCACAATTGAGGCATTTGGAATGAAATAATTAATTCTTATTAATGAAGTAGGCATCATTTATTTGATGTACTCGATGCAAGAGGGGCGGATGTGCAAAGGGCTACTTTCACGTCCTCGTGAATCATTAAATTATGCATAGTTTTTATAAAGAACCCTCTGTTTTCAAGCCTAATGATGAGGAAACATCCCTTAGGAGTATTTGGCATTGATGAAGTTGGGTGGAGTGCCGTACTCTACTTTCGAGAGCTTAATTGTGTTCAGATCCCTTCCAATGTCTCGCTCTAAGACACAAGCCACTTTTCATTTTATTTTCGAAACAAACTCAATAACAAAGTAACGAT
>BMAW01016022.1:0-27757 GCA_019974015.1 Nephila pilipes
AAGATTAATTCTTGACGGATTGATTATTATTTTGGAATTATTAATTAAATTTTCAGCTGAAACGTTAAGGGAAATTGAAAGACGGAATTTTTTTTTTAAATAAATAAAAATAAATGTTGTTATAAATTATATTTACAGCATAATATAAATTCCCTTAATTAATGAAACAATTCGCTAACGTGTTTGTTTTATATAGTTTTTTTTACATTATTCAAAAAATAAAACAAATTTATTACTTAAATTTGTATTTTGCTGTAAAAGTTACTGCAATAAATATAGGAAAATAATTCCTTTTTATTTTAATAAATTAATTGTAGAATTACTTAAGTTTAAAAATAATTTTTATTTGAATTCTTAATTATTTTTTCAGATTTAACTGAATTTTTAACTTGTGGACTTTAGGAAAAAAAATGAAACAATAAAAAGGAATCTTGATATTTCTGTTATTTAATTAATGCCTTTTTAAAAATCAATCTTTAAATTATATAGATGTGAGATTTTGATTGTGTAACATTATTTACTATAAAAATTTGATTAATATTTTCTGAAAAAATTCTGTGATAGAAATGATAGAAAATGCTTAGAACAACCATGCCAATAGTTTTTAGTAATAATACTTTATAAGCGTACGATTATATTATTTCATTTCAGATTCCTTTTTGCAGCAAATTAATTTTTATTTTGCATATTTTCTTTTTTTTCACGAAGTAAATAAAATTGGATTATTTAATTATTTTCAGTACTGTGAATAAGTAATTCATAATTTATTAATTCAGTCGTAAATAAGTTGCGCATGACTCTTTATTTCAAGCGTTTATAAAAAATGCATTGCTTGTATTGATTACAAGCTTCAACCGTATTATTTAACGCTTCTAAAAATAGATATTATAGAATTTGTTTTGTCATATATATATGACAAAAAATAGTAAGATGAAAAACTCCAAAATATGAGAAATGTACAAAACCTTGGCAAGAAGTACAATGAAAACATAGGAAATAAATAAACCTAAAAAATGAAGTATGTCATTTATAAATTCTGAATCTGTCTTATTACAGATTAGCAGGTTTAACATGTTTTATGGGACCAACATTCTACGTAGAAGAATGCTGTATAAAAACAAGTACGGAAAATTCATTGAGATAAAAATAATACCCTAATGCAAAAAGATTGTATTGCAATATAAAAAACAATCAAATGAACACACACACACACACACATATATATATATATAGTAGAAAAATAAAAGTAAAAAATATTAATCAATGAAAACCAAGAAAGAAAACTGTAAAAACTAACCATCAGGTTAAAAAAGAATTAAACTTATTAGAGTCAAAAAACTTGCAAAAGCAAACTACGAATTTAATGATAAAATGCCAATATTTTCCTAACTTATAGCAAAGCCTTCTATTAGAGAGAAAGAGTACTAATGGTAAAGAATTTTAAAGGCTTTGAAAAATAGAAAAAATGGAAAAATAAAGAATAATGGGAAGAGAAAAATACCATACATAAAAACACTACAAATGCAAATTTTTTAGAAAAATTTAATCAAACTGACTAGAAAATAAAATTAACTTGATAAAATTCAAAAAAGTAAATCAGCATCCAAACATATTTTCTTAAATTCTTCCAGATTAATATAAATATTCGTCTTTAGACAAAATATTGATATTTTTAATATATGATTACAAATTAAATTTCTAAAAATAACCAGATCTAAACAAGAACTAAGAGAAGTGAACTTTCGAATCCCGAAGGAAACAAAAATTATCTTGTAAAAAACTTTTATCTTACTCTTTTATCATGCATATTAGTAGACATTTTACCTTCTAATATAAAATAAAATATCTAAGCATTTAGCTTCATTTATAATAATACCATTTCGATGTAAATTTACATATTTAGAATAAAAAATAAGAAGGGAATAGCATCTTAATTATTATTGATTTTAAAAAAAATAATGTTATCAATATATTTCTACATGTTCTAAAACTTTTAATATCAAAAATACATCTTCATAAAAATAAAAGGAAATGCAGATTAAACAATCACTTGCAGGGTCATCTTGTTGTATACCTTTAAACTATTTATAAATCTTTTTATTAAAAATATACATAATTTTCTTTTAAATCTATTACAAATAAGTTTCCATTTTTCTTTTCAATTACCTTATTATTTGTAATTTTTTATGATTCTCCCCTTAAACTGTAATAGGATCTTCTATTTCAATAGAACTAAAATTATCTCTAAAACAATAGTTATAACTAAGTAGCATAAACCTGTTTATCATTACCATATTTCAAAATATCAGAGCACTAATTCTTAGTAACACATCTCATTTATAATATTTTGTATAATTTTTTGTCCCTTTTTTAATATCAAAAGTAATATATTGAACCATTAGTTATAGTTCTAAATTTTACAGGGTTGTTATAAAATTTTTGTGTTCAAAAAATTTAGGTAATTTATCATTATTAATATTGACACCAACTGTCTTATAAAACCTTATAATTATATTAGTAATTACTTTCTGATTATTACGCACGCTTCTAAACGAATTATTATTCTCTTGATGCTTATTAGTTAAGCTAATGAGTATAATTTTTTTTTCACATAATCGCACAATTATTAGATACTTTTTCCATGTACATAATAATAAATCTATCCTGGAAATTAATTATAGCATTTTTTGAATACTTTTAGTAAATATCCTCATTATTATTAATATCTAAATTATTAAGACTTAGTAATTATTATATAATACATTAATTGACTCTATAGTAATTGATAGTCTTTAAATTGTTAAAATTCTTCTAATGGAAGACCGTTATTAATAGCTAATTTAGTAACATACTTGAATACCCATTTCTCTCTTCCTTCTCTATTAACTTAAACTGAATCCAATAAAATCATTTTAATCGAATAGATTAGTCATTTTAAGAACGGAATAACTTCATTATGCATTTTATGGTTACATCAATATTTCGCAAATAATCTAATTTTTACTGCCCATAATGCTCGATTTACTACAGGCGTTTCATGACTTCGTATTTATATATAGAGAGAGAATGATGTTAATCCTTACCTTATAAAATTCAAATAATCAATGTCCATACTTGTTGCATTTACGAGTAAGAGTTTTGTGCATACGATAGTTTTGGTAGATGGATGGTAAAGCAATCTTCCAGAGCAGTGTTTCCTAAACCTTTTCTCATGTGACTCAGTCCCCTCACGACCTTATATCCTTTAGATTAGAACGAGCATCTTGACTCATAGGTACCCTAACTGTGTTTTATCTCTCGTGGGTTTTACTCTCTTTGGCAAATATGGGTGACGCGTCCTAGGGATATTCTAGCGTTCCTTCACTAGTTCCGACCTTACATCTTGTGAATAAATTTTTATATTTTTTATCGTTTTTGAATATATGGATCATAGTTCTGCCTATTGCAGCTATATTTAGCTTTTGTGCTGTTGAACTCCACTTACTTGTGACAGGTTATTTTTAAGATTATCTTTCATGTCTGACTAAGTGCTAAATGTCTATTTTATGATTTGTAAGTAGAATAAAACATTATTTAGACATGAATATAATTGGCATGTACTTAAATAGTTGTTAATAAGGAATATTTTACAAAATTAATTGCTGTAACGAATATTTTTAATGAGATAAAATTAGTGAGAATTGTGTAGGCTGACTAAGAACTTGCTGATTGAAAACTTCAAATTTGGAGGAAATGACGGTTACATAATTTGAAAATCTGGTTTAATTTACAATCTGTTCCAGTATTTATAGTAAAACCAATGTTGGAAATCTTACTCCGCAATTACAGATCGTGATAAAAAGCATCAAAAATTTTTGCTCACAAATATATGTACTCCAAAATATAAAGAACATTTCTCCAGCAAATATCTTCATACATAGAAGTTTTCCAGCCCACAAAAATTTGTAAAAGTCAACAAATATCACAGCTTCAAACATTTATTTCAAAGAGCGATTTGGTTGCGTGTCTATAATTTCAATTTGCTTCTCCTCAGGTGTTGTGTCAACATCAGCAGTAATAGAATAGAGAGCGAATTGAATTTAAGCTCAATTTTCGTAAAATCCAGAAATCTTCTGATGACCTCTTCCACCAATCTCTACAGATCACCACTAATCTTAGTAGAAACACTTTCAGATATTTACGTTGTCCTAATAGAAGGAAGTGCTAGAAATTGCCATGTCTAGCTTGCCTTGTGAATGCACCTAGTTTTGCTTAGAATGATTTTACGCACAGGAAAGAAAACTCTGTTCCAGAGAAAATTTACTGGTAGGACCAAAAAAACTCTCAGCTGGTTACTATTTGTCCACCCCTGAAATAGCCTAACGATTTTATTATTCAATAAATATCTCTTAGCATACTAGTGATGTGTATCATTTTACCATTTCCCCCTTTAATGTGTTTATAATCTTAGGTTTCTTAAAGGCATAAATTTTAATGTTATATAATGATGTTTGATATATATTACTGATGAAATAATTGGGTAAATTAGTTTTACTGAGCAAAAAAAAATTTTTTGTATAACGTAGATAATGCTGATAAAACTCTCGTTTTCAATTTAGGTATTGAAATATCAGGTGGTAAAAATAATCTCATGTCTAGAAAATTTCCAGAATTTTTTATTCTGTAAAACCATTTTTTTTTTAAATTTTAAGATTTTTGAAGATGTATTTGGTGATAACATTTTTAATTTTTAAATAATTAATATCATTGTCTAATTTCGCAATGCACTTCGTATGCAGTTATGAAATTATTTTAGCTAAACGTATATATTATCGTTGCCTTAAAAATAATTCTTCTGATTTAGTATTACTTTAATTAATAAATTATTCATTCATTAATTCAATAGTTATTGCAATAATAGCAATTTAGAAACCTCGAAAAATATGAAAAAATAAACATCTATTATATTTTATCAAGTCACATATACTTATTGCAAATTCACGGACTTTTTCGTTGCAGTTAATTCAGTAAAATTTTGAAATAATATCGGTAAATTATAAATGACTGGGAATTTTAATTTGAATAAAATTTAAAAATTCCTAATAGTAAGATGCTTAGCATAACATTTATAAAATATGACTAAATTATACAAAATAACACATCGGTATAAACGAGTAACATAGTGTTTTGAACATGGGGGTTCTTTCAAACTTAACACTTTGCAGAACAATTCTTATTTAATTTAACTATTAATTTTTTTTAATAAAAATTAAAATTAATCATTTATTTTTCATTAATTTTCTTAACAAAATAATTAATAAAAGAGAGTTTAAGCAATGCTCCCTTCACCTTGGAGATAGATTTGGTGACCATTTGGCAACTTGTGAAGAAACTTGGCGTAAAATATACTTCTTCAAATAATTAGTTTTAATCAATTAATTTTTATTAATTGTAATTTTATTTTCGTAATGTCATTCCATACAATCATATTTAGAAATTTTCGGCTCAAATGAGTGCTTTAAAATATGAGAATAAAGCTTTTAAAGTTTTGATCCACACATACACGATGTGAATATTAGAAAACACATTAAATTAAATTGTATTATGGATGTATACTAATATAAATAAATTTCAATTATTTTACAACAAGATACAAACAATACTTGCATACAAATAATTTTTTCACAATAAAACAATTATTAAATGTATAGTTAAATAAGTGATCTATTTGTTAATATGTTTTCACAAATAAGCACATAAGAAACGTTACTTATCAACATTGGAGCCTCCTAATTGTGGAGTAACTGTTTTGCAAAATATTCCAACAAAATTAAATTTCTTTCAGAATACGTAATTGTTGGATTTATAATAATATAAAAACACTATTCTCTGTTGGAATACATTTCTCCTTTATATTTTTCTGTTAGAAATACGCTAAATTTTCTTTTAACGATATTTTTAATATGGTCTAACATTGTGTTGTTTTCAGAAGATGGCGTGAAGAAAAATACGCAGGCGTAAAATAAAGAATACATGGTTATAAGCTCTAAGAATTGATATAATACATTATAATAATTACAATCAATTTGCTCAAAGTACATTTATACTGAGATACATTTAATTTTATATATGATCGGCTGCTTATTATCATTATTTTAATATTTTTAACAGAATATTATTGTCCACTTTAAATCACTTATCGTTTGCTATGATTTCAACATTTAAATTAATAATTGATTTTTTATGGCATAATCGTCTGTTTTTTATTTATTTTGTTGTTGTTAACACTTGCAATGCTTTGTACTTTGGAAAGTTCTGCTTGCGAAAATAAAAAGCATTACGAAGGTGAAGAATGTATTTCCATTTCTTCATAGTAATTGCTTCTGTGGACCTTAGGATTAATTATACTTTTTCGAAAACTTAAGAGAAAAATGTCTGTAGCACATGTTAAAATTAAATTGGCCTTGCCAGTTTAAATTTTAACGTGTGCTAATTTTTCAAAATATTATATTTTTATTTTTCTCGTCCAAAGTTGGATTATCGTGTTGTAATTATGTTTTTGTGTTGATCTATTTCTCTCTTTCCTACGCAAAGTAATTGTAAATATCGAAAGAACTATGCATATTTAATTTTAGTAAACGGCAACATACACTACTTCTGCTCCAATCCAGCAAATATGTACTAAAAGTGTATTTATAGTTATGTGCAAACATTTTCTAAATTATTGGTATAAGTGATGTAGGTAACGATTGGAGGCTCAAATTCGTAATTTACCGGTAAGCCAGTTTATTGATTTTGCACTTCCTAGTCAAATACGTTGAAAATAGACTTCGTGAGCTTGAGGAAGAATGTGAGAACTTACAGTCTCGATAATTAGTCTCGTACATCAGCTACGCTACACTATAGTGTTTAGCACAATAATTATTTGACTACGTAACCCTACAAGAATGATATCTCAAGGCTTTTACCATTTGATTATTTCGGTTTCTATCTAATTGATAAAATCATCAATGCCTTAAAAACTATCCTGATTTATTTTTGGACAGAAACGTTATATATTTATACCCTAAAGCATAATTTGTAGTTTTTTTTTAACAATTCCTTAAAAGGGTAAACAAAACGCATAATTTGAAGCATTCTGACACGATTTTAAATGCATATATTTATGGTTGTTTATTTTAATGAAGTTAAATTTAATTCATGTATTCATTTTTATTAGAATAGCAAAGAAATATTTAATCGTCTTTTTAATAGCGAAGCGTTTTATTGAATATTCTTTTGAAATAAATATTCAATTCCTTACAGGTTAAAAACGAACACTTTTTCTGATCAGGAATTCATTTAATTCACTAAGCGTGCATTCGTTACTTTATTTTTAATCTCGTGTTTTAATTTAAAAGAAAAAAATGAAATACAATTTTCTGAAACTCGTTAATTTTTTCTAAGAAGCTGTTATGGACGGCTTTATTAGAATTTGATTTCTTTAAATATTTCTCTGTGGATTTAATTGTATTTAATTTTTTTTTCATTATAATTCCTAATAATTTCTGTTATTTTTACAGCAGGATGAAACACAGATAATACTGCCTGAAATTGGATTTGTTGCGTATCATTCCGGGTAAGTGTGTTTTGAATTAATGTTGCGCTACAACATAATTTCTGACCTTTACAGTTAAAATTCTTACTTTTGATATTTAATTTTGGTAAATTTTAAGAAAAATAGAAATGATACCTCCATTTTTATTTATGACGAATTGTGTACGTACTATGATATTATTATCTGCAAAATCTATTTTTATTTTAAAAGAAAATATCTATCTGCACTCTTAAGAGGGTCCAGGTACACAAAATAAATTTATGAAAGGGACTTTGACCAAAAATAATGCATTTCTTATTAACGTTGGGTTATTTGCAATTTTCTCTTCACTAACCTGAGGGATTTTTATGGAATTCAGTTGTATCAAATTACAATTCTTTCCAACCAAAACGACGCCTGATTAGGTGGATTAAATGATGGTAGATATGAAATGAAGTTATTTATATTTTTAATGATATATAAATGATATGCAATTATTGGAAAATGAGAAGATAGATAGATGGAGACTAAGAATTGGCAGCCTCAACATTGTGAATGAGCTTAAATTTGTTCTGTTAGTTTTGTGGATAAAACTGAATTCCACTAACAGCATTAATATACGTGTTTACTGCGAAAGATAATACTGAAATCAATAATGAGTGGATAGGTCAGAGGTTACCCTTATAAATCATAAATTAGGACTGTTAGAATGAAACTTTAGAGAGAGCGACCTTGGTTATTCTTGCATTAATAATTTCACTTGTTTAGTCTTGTGTTTTGTCAACTTTCGTTTTGTCACTTTTAATTAACGTATTTAATTAAGATATGGAACACAAGAGCCAAATCATTACGGAAAAATGCCCCGATGGTGCCCAACGAGGGACCCAAGCCTATGATCCGAGATTAAGGGTCTCGAGCACTACCGACTGAGTTAACTGGACTACAAATCCTTATTCCCCATCTCTCTACTCTTTTCTATTAATTGAATATCATTTATATATAATTATATATAAATCACTTCATTTCTAGCTTCATATAATTTACCAAATCATCCTTCATTTGGGTAGGGAAGAAATTGTAATTTTATGCAAACTCGACAAATGTCCCAAAGGTCAGTGAAGAGAAAATCGCGCATAGCCCAACGTTACAATTAGTGTTTGATTAACTCAAAAAATTTATTGATATCATATAGTTTGCTTAAATTATTTATAGTATCTCTACTGTAGTCAGTTTTTCAGATGATATTTTTTTTCATTCCAAATTATGTATTTAATACATTATCAACTTTAAAAATATTCTTTTGTTTCCATTTCTTTTTTAAAGAACATTTAAATGCATGCTTAAAAGAATCATAAAACAAAAAGACATATTCAGGAAATAATAATTTTTGACTGAAAAAATACCATATACATTCATGATTAACTTTAAATAATGAAATCAAATTGCTTGGAACACTTATTAATAATGTCTGTAATTTGTTAAAGAACTAAATAATTTACGAATGCCATTCGTTTGAAACCAAATTAAATAATTATATGGTGCTAAACAGCAAAAAAAAAAAAAAAAGTTCTTAGCAAAGTTTTGCAAAAAGGGATTTCGTCCCCCAAGGTACGCTTCTTTGATGTAATTATTGTTAAATTACTCAATTATACATGAGAATAAAAGTGAACGATGAAATATCGAGAAATGGAAAATGCTAAGCCTTTCCGATATTAAAAATAAAGCAAATGATAAATTATTAAATTGAATATTTTTTTCAGAAAAATATTAAAAAGTGATCTGGTACTCCAAAATTGATCCACCTAAAATAATAGCCCTTTGGGGAGCTAATAAATCCAATTTATTAGCTTTGTTTATTAAGTTATTTACATAACAATCCTACACATTCGTGTCTGTACAAAAAAATAGAATCTTCTGTTTCAATTGTTTTTCTAAATAAAATTCTAATAAAATTTCGAAATTATCCAATGCATATGAGCATTAATTATTATTACTTTTCTAATATACAATTAGCAATCAAAATCCGATTAAAATGTAAAAAACGGTCTCTATTATGAAAAGAGTACAATTTTTTTTTGCTGTATTTCAATTACGTAGATGAACATTTCAATACCAAATAATACATAATTAATAAAGACAGTACATAAGAGTATTAAATAAAATACAAATTTTATGGTAGAAAGTAAAATAAGAAAATATAACCTTACAATATACCGAGAAATAAATAAACTTTTTTATTATATGTAAGAGAAAATTTGTTAACATCGTTTTATCATACACCTTTTTAACAATTACAAAAAGAACAATCTTCACATTATATTCATTAAAATAGATTTATAAATGCAATAATAAAAAAAAAGAAAAGTATTAGTGAAAAAGGAAATTGTCAAAAGTTGGGCCATTACAATGGAATGAATAAATAAAATTATCAAAACATAATCACGATATTTTTAGGAATTAACAATATAATACACTGTTGGCTCAAAAGTTCATGATTTGATTGGTACATGCTTTTCTTATCCAAGTTAACATTACTAATTTCTTGTTGTCCTTTGTTGAGTGATGCCAAAACCAATTTGACACTGATTCAAAGGTGAATTTTGATTTGATTATCATTTACTGTGAAGTCAAAACTTGATTGCTTTTCGAGTCGAGTTGTTATTGTCAAACTGTTTCGTGTTATTGTTGTTTAAGAGACATGGATTCATCATTTTATCCAGAAATCACTGGGTTGCTTCCGAGGAATCTGTTTCAAAGAAGGCACAGGTGGTTTCAACGTTGGGGGAAACCATGACGACGACTTTCTGGGATGAGAAGGATTTCATAAACATTAAATTCTTGTAGAAAGGAAACAGGATTAATGTACAATATAAGAGCCAGTTACCTCATTGCTAACTAGACATTTTCAACACGGATGTTTTGAAATCTCTTAGTGTCTCAAAATGATTAATAAATAAAGTTATGATAATTCAAGATAAAAAAAACAACGTTTTTATATGGTGGCAAAGAGTTTTAAAAAAACTATTGAAATGTTAGTTAAAACTTGTCGCAAATGTCTAAATATCGCATTGTGAGGCGAGTAAGAACGATTCCCAAGGTTTTAGAGCTTGATGGGAAGTTGGTTAAATTAACGATCGAAAATTTGATGACACACTGATACACACAGACAGCCACACACCAAGTGAAGTGCATAAAAATTAATTCATTCATTCGGTAAACTAAATGGTTAGAAGGCAGTTTAGCCCAACCTCCTTCGGCGACAGGAATTGTTTGGGGGTATTTTGCCAAAAAATGCCAAATAGCGGTATTGTGTCTGGTCCGATTTGCGGACTTAACGCTCATCCAAAGACAAAAATCGCCAAGTTTGGCAATTTTTGAAATCGCGCCAAGTGGTTGGGCTAAACTGCACCATTAAGAAAAAATTATTGAAATATTAGCTAAAACTTGTCGCAAATGTCTAAATATTGCATTGTTAGGCGAATATAAACGATTACGAAAGTTTCAGAACTCTAGCTTGATGGGAAGTTGATTAAATTAACGATCGAAAATTTGATGACACACTGATACATACATACACACCAAGTGAATTACGTAAAACTGTTGTAAAAACTCAAATTATCGCATCAAGAGAGGCTATGCCACAATAAATCCTTTTGCTGCAAGTAAAGGATACTATGTTCACCATTTCTTAAAAAATGCAGTGAGTAAAACACTAAAAATTTATAAGGCTTGTATAATATACTAGAATTAAAAGTTAGTAGTACAAAGAATAAAATATATAGAAAGATTTATTGGAAAATTGTTCTTTCAAAAGTAAGTTGTAAAAACAGAAAGTGAATAAATGACTTCAAGTTGCTATCCTGTACAATTTCAAAAACGGATTTGAGGCCATTTACTTCCCACACTCTAATTATCAGCAGAGAGTGACGTAGTACTGACACATTAGAGTTTACCCATTTGCGATTTCATTTTCAATATTTCTCTCGGGGGAATGAATTCCGATTCCGAAACAATCGTGGCATTAATCATTCTGACTGTACCTCATCAATTGTAATAAAGAGGCTTGTGGTAGTGTGTTAAAGTAACAAAAGTAGAATATTTTTGTAACAAAAGTATAATAATTATTCGAGGTATGGCTGGTAAATAACAAGACTAACTCTCTAAAATATTTTATTTTTATGTCATATATAATTAATTGTTATGAACCTTCAATATACACCCTTCTCTATCCCTACAACGCTCCATGAAAATTTTCCAATGCTCGAAACAGTCCTAGAAGTCTTCTGTCAGCTCCTTGAAGACGTGGGCCGATTTCTCTTTCTCAGCTTCAATGGACGCAAATTATCTTCCATTTATTGCAGATTTCACATTAGGAAACAGATAGAAGTCGCATAGCTTAAGATTCGGTGAATATGGCGGATGAACTAACTCTGGGATGCTGTACTTAGCGAGAAACCTCTTGACAGGGAACGTGGAATGAGTCGACGCATTGTCTTGATCAAAGAAAATTACCGAATTGAATTCGTTGAGAATTCCTACAGTGTCAACAATTGTACGAATACTTAGCCGGCGCTCGGATCGAACCAGATAACCGATTTCTTTGATATTGGGCATCCATGTTTGATGTGGGACCCGGGCGTGAATCGTATTTCACGTCTTCTCAGCCATCTTGAAAACGCCTAAACCACGCAAAAACACGTGCATGTGGTACACATTCAGGGGTATACATTTCTTTCTATAAAATATGTTTCAGTAGCTCTTTTTCCAAGTTTAATGTGAAGTTTCACTGGAATACGTTGCTCCCTTATTAATTTTTCGGCGAAATAAAGGAAGTAACTTTAGTGAGATCGAAGGCTACGTATATAAGGATTTATTTACAGAGGCAAGAGGCACAGCATTCAAAAGGGAAGGCTTTACGCTGTCGGTCGCTGGCGTTTGGAGCATGCGTACTTCTTCTGTAGCAGCGGCAGTTTCGTTTTACGAGGGCTGGTTTTTTTTTTCCAACCTCCGATTGGCTATAATTAAAAGACGGGTGAATATAAGAAAATAATTTTATTACCAAAATTAATGTACAACAAAGGTTACTTTTCTACATAATCACCTTGACGATTGAGGCATTTGTCATATCTGTGAACGAGCTTTGCAATACCCTCTTCATAAAATGTTGCCGCCAATGAATTGAGGTGAGTTGTGACCGTTTCTTTGAGCTCCTGGTATGTTTGGAAGCGCTGCCTCCCAAGACACTTCTTCAGGAAAAACTCGCACACTATGAAGACCAGGAATGCTGCAGCTAGCTGGTGTGCGCAGTAGGTTACTGCGCATCTTCCCCCTTTATTCGCTTTATCATTGCCGAGTCCAACATGCACTTTCTTGTTGAACTGCAGTCACGTAAACATGGCTGCCTCTATTGGTTCTCCGCCAAATGTGACTTGCGAAGTGTTATTCGTTTCTTGCAGGCAGAAGGAAATAGTGCAGCGAAAATTCATCGAAGAATGAGTCGAGTGTATGGAGACAGCTTTTTGAGTGATGGTGTTGTTCGTGAATGGGGTCGAAAGCTTAAAGATGGCCGAACTACTTCCTCAATCCAACTGCATCTTGAGTAATTTAAATGAGACACTTTCGAACATCCATCATATGGCCCCGACTTAGCGCCAAGTGACTTTCTTCTTTTTCCTGAATTGAAGAAGTGGCTTGGGGGGCAGCGTTTCCAAACATACCAGGAGCTCAAACAAACGGTCACTACTCACCTCAATTCATTGGTGACAGCATTTTATGAAGAGGGTATTGCAAAGCTCGTTCACAGATATGACAAATGCCTCAATCGTCAAGGTGATTATGTAGAAAAGTAATCTTTGTTGTACATTACTTTTGGTAGTAAAATTATTTTTTACCGTATAATAGCCAAACCTCCTTAAAAAAAATGAAAAGATGATTTTAAGTAGCTGTCCTATAAGATTTTAGAAACAGGCTAGGAGTATTTTACTTCTGAAATTCAGAATTAATACTGACACATTGAAGCTTACTCATTGCGATTTCATTTTTAATATTTATCACGAATGAATTCAGAAACCGCAACAATTGTGACATCCATTATACTGGCTGTATCTTATCAATTGCACTAAAAAGAGTTTGCTTTTGTTTCTATAATATGCAACCACAAGCTTATTTTTGAGCACATAAAATCTATTTTGATGTTACCTCACAAAGTAGGATATGTGCAGAAAAAATATCATACAAAAGAGTTTCTATCTTTGCAACAGCGAAATTTTTTGGTGCTGTGATTTCTACAATTAACAATCACGTTTTGTTCACATAATTAAAATATACAAAATAAACAATTGGAAAATTAACAAATTATTACGCTTTTATACCTTATTATTATCTGTTCGTAATTATTAAGAGTTTTTTAAATAAATGATTCACCAGTCAAATTTATTATGTTATTACGTTAAATTCACAACGTCTCTTCATGAAAATGAAAATTTTAAATAGCAACGGAAGGATTTCTCGAATTAAAACATTAATGATGGCAAATTTGTGTCATGAAACGACATTTACAGACAAAATACAGTCCTAAACATTTCCATGGCTGTTTCATTCGTAATTGTGATCATTTTTCTTCATACACAATAAAAATAGTCAATCTCTTTCTTACGTTTCAGCGTTAACAAATGATTATTCTAGAAAAGACTATCTTAAGTTGAATTTTCTATTATATCTAAAGCGTCTAGACATGGAAATCACGGTGCAAATTTAAGAGTCTTACTTTCAAAAGAGCCGTAAAACTCTCTTGAATGGAACGGGAATATCTACGGTTATTCACTTTTAAACGACCCATTTCAGCCAATTTTAGAGGAATTACTCTGTAACCTTAAGCCTTATAATACTATATTATGCGACAGAGCATCATTATTGTTTGATAGATGATGAAATTATTAGCTCCATTATGACCGGTATCATTGCAATAGCGTTTTCGAAATTTCTGTATGAAATTCTTTACAATTCTCCGCTCTGATATTCGAAAGTAATATAGAAATTTTATTTCTATTTTTTCTCGTTTTTACTGTTTGAATTTATGCAGAGTTACAATGGGCCATCAGATTCTTTTTCTGAGTGAAAAGGTAAATTAGTTAAAAGTTTTTATTTAAAATGATATGTTCATGTGTGTATAAATAAATATGTACATATTTCCAGTTCAACATTTGTACTCGAATTTTAACCCACTAACTCTGAATAAAATATAATACTATTGCAAGCACAAGCAGTGACTGATATTGGGAAGATGAGCATGTGTCTTGTATTATGCAATGTTCCATTGAGTTGAAATTTAGTACATACATACTTGTATAATTCACGTAAATACATTTGAATCTTACATTTTCAAACTCAAAAATATCAAATAAATATAAGTAAAACAATATTGTCTTAAATCAAACTTTTATTGAAGGTGGGAATGAAAGGCCTATAAATATCTTAAAATGTAAACTAATGAATTAATTATTAAAGGATTGCAGTATTAATACTTCTTATGACGCCATGTACAAGTAGCTATGTTATATCTTAGTTACGGCACTAATCTACCGACCATATTGATTTCGTGGACGTAATGTCAATCCTATAGAATTTCGAATACCGTTCTCAAATCTTTATTATTGGATCTATTTGAATGCTACAAAGTACATTTGAAGGAGAAAAAAATAAGGAAGGCTTCTGTGGAATTACTTTCTCCCTCTGATTTTTAAACATATTTTAAAATATTTTATAAAGACCGGAAAACTCGTTAACGAATTATTAAAATAGGGGTAAACATATTTTTGAAAATAGGAAGAAAAAAGTAATTCCTCAGAAACAATTATTTTTTGCTCTTCTAGATCCACTTTATTGCATTCAAATAGATCAAATAGTACAAATTTGAGAGAAAAAAATAGAAACTCCAGAGAGAGAGAGGGAGAGGATTAACATTATGTTCACAAAAACGATATGGCCGATATACTAGAGCTTTAAGATCCTCAACCTGTTATAAATTATGCTGCTTTACATTAAAAAAAATATTTTTATGCCTTTTAGTCCATCTGTAAATAAAGGCGTGATTAAAAAAAATGTTTTTTTTTTTACTTATATTTATTTACTGATAAGCCTGCTGTCTTACATCTCTTCTACAATTCGAAAAACGAAGTTTAGTTTTTATTAACGTCGCACTAGAAGCAACACGAGGGCTATTGGCGACGGACCTCGTAATTTTGAACCACGGTCAAGTGACGAGGACGACACCTGAGCTGGCACCCCCCTCTCCTAACATCCACACCACGCCAACGGGAGGACTTTGGGCCCCAAACAGATTTAACGTGCATCAGCCCCGGCTACACGGCGGGTCTTTGGTGGCCAAGGATCGAACCCGCGACTGAACGAAAACCGCCAGCCGCTATCCACGACCTTGACCACTAGGCTACCGCGGCCCCATTCGAAAAACGAAAGGGAGAAACTTTGGAATCGGGCAACCCCATTTTAAATCCTACTTTTACAGAACACTACATTATCAGTAATTTATAACTTTTCAAAATAACAGTCACAACAACCACTTTATCCAACAAATCATTTATTATATGTTTACAATTGCAATCAGATATGGTTCAGATGATAATGGTACTGACTCCAAAACAAAACTCGAACTGTAGATTAATTATTTTTCAACATTTTTCTCTACGATTGCTATAAGAGTTATTATAAATTAGACAAAGCGATTAACTGAAGCAAATATAATCCATAACAACACCAATTTATTTATGAAAGAGCAAGTCATTCATCAAACAATAATTTAAGTAAATTGATCTTTTACTCGATGGAGTAAGATGCTTGATAAACATTTTTAAAACGTTTTTCTGAATTTCACTTGGTGTGTGAGTGTGTGTGTGTGTCATCAAATTTTCGATCGTTAATTTAACCAACTTCCCATCAAGCTAGAGCTTTGAAATTTTGGGAATCGTTCGTACTCGCCTAACAATGCAATATTCAGACATTTGCGACAAGTTTTAACTAATATTTTCTTTAATAATGCAGTTTAGCCCAAACACTTGGTGCGATTTTTAAAATTGGCACCAAACTTTGGGGTTAAATTGATTTTTTAAGAAAATTTTGCTGAGCGTTAAATCCGTGAAACGGAACAGGGTAGCCACATTTGGCAAAATACTGCCAAATAATTCTTGTCGCCAAGGATAAACCTTTCCTGAATTCTGGTTCCCATTTTTTTTAATAGAATGACTTAAACTTTCAAATGCATGTTTTGATTTTATGAGTATTATGAATTTCTTAATATGCTCACAAATGTATCTTTTTAAGTAAATTTTAAAGTTAAAAATAACTAACAGTTTTAACTAATATTTCAATAATTTTCTTTAATAAACTTTGCTACCATATAAAAACGTTATTTTTAAAAACGTTGGTTTTTATATCAAATTATTAATACATTCATTGGATGACAGCGCAGAACAGACTGGTTATATAAAGAAGAAAAATTGCAAATAACACGTAACATATCGCTTTCTAGAATCTTAATGTTATAAAACAAACTTTTTTCGGTTTTACTGGATTGAAGCCAAATGATTTATGCGTTTTCGAAGTTCACTTCTGTCGAAAATCATTTTAGAAACTTTAGTCTGCTTCACCTTAAATTTGAAGTGAATCGTACTAGAAGCATATTACAGACGACAAATTCTATTAGTCGCCCTAAAGTACTTAGGGTTGTATGTTCATTCACATTCCTTATTTTTATGGACACGAAATCACATTTCATGATTGGAAAAGCATTAATGGAAACTTTCAATATAAACAATCCCTCATGTGCTTACTTTGTTTAGTTGAGTAGGGTATCATGACTCTGAGGACCCCTAGTGATCTTTTTTTACTTAGGATTTACTGTCTCTAGTAAACACGGGAAATGCGAATCCGGAATATTCCAGCGATTCTTCTCTATTTTCTATCCTACTTCTTTGTCGATTGATTTTTACTTTTTTACATCTTTCAGACATCTAGATAATAGTTATACCTTATTTGTCGCAGCATAGCAACGTCTGACTCTTGCTCCATTAAACTCTACCATCACTCAATGTAAACAAACTCAGTGATTAAAATCATGGTCGGTAAATAATAAACAGTGTTAAGAAAATGTGCTGTAAGGAAATAAAGTGCTAGATTTGTGGTTTTGAGCTTATATAATGGGAGTAGAGGCACGTGCAAACGGCATGAGTAAAGCAATATCTTTCAGAGTGCACGTGTCAACCACAAATTTACCTAAGACTCTAGTAACTGACTATAATATTGTTAAAGAGTTATTAGCGAAGTAAAGTTATGGGTATCATATTTGTATCACGTTTGAGGCTGTTGTACACCAATTAAAGAAATAAAAATAAATTAAATCATTCATACATACATACAAACACTACAGATGCTTTCTTTATGGATTGCCGAAACGTAGGTGTTGTTTTTACGTTCACAGTCATAAAATATTACTCCAGCGGCACAAGTCGTAATTTATTTCTATAGCGGCGTTTGTAACAATACTCGTACATTGTTCTTACAATTCTAATAGTAAAAAAATTACTTTAATTATATAGCAATATTGTACAATTCTCCTGGCACGAGTCGTAACGTATTATTCTTAAACAGTAGTTTTAAAGTATTACTTTTACGGCTCTAGTATAACGACATTAGTCATATAATGCTATACTTTACGAAAGCTATTTTCGACTTGTATTTCTTTTTCTGGGAATCGGTCGTAACGTATTATATTACGCAACGTATTACGTTACGGCATGATACTTTTACGCCATTGGTCATACGTAGCGCGTTTCCTTCCGGAAGTAATAACAGTCTAATATCTTAAGGAATTAAAATAATCACACATTACTTTGGTAGTGGTTTGCGTGTCTTACTGCAATCCTAATTCGATTCCTCGGGGCTTTGGTATGGTTAGCTGGACATAGATCAATTCAACTCTTCACCCCTCAGGGATCGCCAAGTTCGCTGAGGGTCCAGCGGCAAGATATTAATTAGCACCCCACACCCAAATGCTACAGAAACCGAGATGTGCACCACTTCGAGCCTTTTAGGTCAGGGTAAACTTTACTTAACTACTTGCAGCGGCTCTCTTCAGCAACAACGTCAGAAGTTAAAACGCCGTAATAAATACCCCGAGAGAGATGTTTCTTTTATCCTGGTTGGTAGAGGCGCTGCAAAAAGCGACCGGTCAACTTTTCTTGGGACTTATTCAATCAAGGTTAATACGCCCCTGGCCAATGAAGACTATACAACACTCTTTCCCTCCAAGGGATAGAAAATCACCGACTCTGAAGTGGTGGCCCAGGATTGGAGCATTGATGACAGCACAGCCTAGAACTACTAGTTGCATATACCCCGGGCAAATGTTATGCAACCAGAACTACTGGTTACATAATACTTTCCCCTGTGTGTTTAAGAACCTCAAGAAAATGACAACTAGTGATATTCCTGCCGCATGTGTTGACGAGACCCACCGCTCAACTAGAGAAAGCAGCTGACGTCAATTGGAAACTGTTCCACGTAAAACTTAACACAGTATCAGTAGGAAGGAGATGTATATAAATTTCCACGGGGTTGGAAAATTAGTCAACGCGAAATACTTTTATACCGCTAGTCTTAACGTATTTCTCTTATAGCATTAGCCACAATATGTTGTTACAGTTCTAGTCGTAACGTACAATTTTCAGGGCATTATTACAATGTGTTTTTCTTATGTGACTAATTGTAATCGCAACGGGTTGTATCTAAGGATCTTATTGGAAATTATTACTTTTACAACACTTGTCACAACGAACTACTCTCATGATACTAGTCGCTTTATGTTATACTTTACGAAAAATCCTTACAACTTATTACTGTTTATGGGAATTAGTTGAAACGTATTGCTCTTGCGGCAAAAGTCATAACGTATATTTTTACAATACTAAACATATGTGTTTAGTTGCCGTTATGGATCTAAAATAATGTGTTTTACGAGTATTAACGAAAACTAATAATACTGAGCTATGAAACAACTAAAAACGAGTTATAAAACTACAAACAAAAAAAAAATCACAAAACTAAACATAAAATATTACTCTTAAGAAATTAATAATAATTACTTTTATAACAGCATTCGCAATCTGTTATTCTTACAGCACTAATTGCAGTGCATAACTCAAACGGCAGACATCGTATAACGTTTTTTAGAACGCATTGTTTGCGATCCGGTATAACAATGTTATTCGCCAAGTATTACTAGAGTGTAGATTAAGTGAAATTACATTTATATACCTCCACGCGCGCTAATGCGGAATCTAATGCATTAGTCGATTACAATAAATACATAAAAGGCATCGATTGTGCTAATCACAGTTCCTGTCGTATTTTTCTATTTTACGTAAAACATCTAAATGGATCAAAAGAGTTGTAATGTACCTTGTTAACTGTACTCTTGTTTAATGCATTTGCTGTGAATAATTTAGACTTTTCTATGCAAAAATGTCCTGCATTGAGTAACATATTAAATACTTGAAAACCCTCAAAATATTCAAGATCCTGATCAACCACGTCGAAAGCTTGGAAACGGGCACCAAGATATAATCTTCCGGGAATGTTATTTACAGATACGAGAAAGCTTGTGTTGGAGAAAATCATGAGCAAAGGGGAAAAGGTTTGCAATGATAATGTCATGCATATGTAGCGAAATTACTTCGCAGGGAAATATGTTACATATATAAAATTGGCTTTGTATCTAACATATGGGTATACGTGTCACACGGTATCACGCAATAAAATCTTACTAACATTTTTTTTTTTAGTTTTACAGTTCTAACTCGTTTTTCAGGGGTAGCAATAAAGTTTAATATTTTGCTTTCCCCCTCCCCATTTTTATTACTATTGTAAACTTTCATCACAATTTTACATATATATAATCGCATAAGTTTTTGAAACTATAATAAAGCATACAACATTTTTACGTAAGGTGATAAAAATTACTGTTATGATTACTTTCATGCAATTATTAGTTCCGCTTTCATCCATTATTCAAGTAAATTAAAATTAGGTTGTATTAAGGAGTCTTAGGACTCTTGACTAGTATATTAGTACGTGTATGTGAAAAAACATATTTCAAAACGATATAGTAGCCACTGTATCCTAGTGGTCTAGTTCGAGAAATCGCGACTGGTAGTTATCGTAGAGTCGTGGGTTCGAATCTGTAATGTTACTAAAATCTCGCCGTGTAGCCGTGGTTGATGCATGTTAAATCTGTCGTGACTCAAAGTTCTCCCGTTGGGAAGGCGAGGAAGTTAGGAGAGGGGTGCCAGCTTAGGTGACGTCCACGTCACTTGACCGAGGTACAAAATTAAGATTCATCGTGAATCGAACTTTTGTTGCTTCTACGTGACGCTAACAAAACCAACCAATCAATCAAATCAATATTACCAATGAAACATAACGCAGGATCATAGAGCTTTTGCCGCGTAATATTCATCTATATTTACACTTACTATCATATTTTGATATAATCTTAAAAAATTCTTATATTTTTAAAAAAAATTATTAAGAAACTTTTTAAATTTACGTAAATGAGTTTTTTACTGAGCGCAGAATTGTGAAATACAACATAATCCAAATTTACTAAAGAGAGGGGGGGGGGTGCCAGCTCAGGTGTCGTCCTCGGCACTTGACCGTGGTTCAAAATTACGAGGTCCGTCGCCAATAGCCCTCGTGTTGCTTCTTGTGCGACGTTAATAAAAAACTAAACTAAACTAAAACCAAATTTACTAAAGTAATGTTATATAGAAGAAAAATATTCAGTACTGAAGTTATATATAAATTTTAAAGCATATAGATATGTAAAATACTTTTTGATAGAGTTATTTCGGAAATGATGAGTTTTTCGAAATTTTAGAAAGAATTTTTATAGGGTAGCCCCTTGGGGCTCGGCGACTTTTGGGTGCAATGACAATTTAAATGGGGCGATTTAGGTTAATATAATCCTAAAGTTTGGTTAGCTTTTCATTTGCAACGTTCATATGACGTCACTGCTTACGTAGTTATATTTCAGCAACCTTTCTCTTAAGTCGCCATAGAATCGCTACAATTGCCAAGGAGCCTCCAATACTGGATTTTAACCAAAAAGTGAGAGAAAAATTAAAATTTAAGGAAACTTTTTCTGTTAATATTTATCTAAAATTAATAAATAGGTCGTAGGGAAATTATTTTGAACATGAGTGTGAAATTTGAAATTAATATTATTTTTCGAGAAACCCTGTACACAAACTAATTTTTTTTCTCTGATAAAATGTAGTTAAAATTTAAAAATAACAATAATAAATAAACTAAAATCAATGCGTAGATTTTTTTTTCTATAACTCTGAGTTTTTTTGTAGCATTGTCCAACGTTTAGCATCAGAATGTTAAGAAAAGATGGGTCTCTAACAGAAAAGTTTTTTATATACTCGAAATTTCTGAAGTTTAAGGAACCTGAAAACCTTTTATGAAGTTGCTTTATAATTAAAAGTTGGGCAAATGTTTCTCATTAAAGTATTTTGGTAAGAAAATCAAGCATTTTTACCAAGAACTAATTAAAACGCCTGATTAAATAAAAAGTTGATTTTTGTACAAATTCTCAAGAGATTTAAAAAAATTATAAAAACTTGAAAATAAGAAATAGCAAAAAAGTAAACAAAAATCGAGATGCAGAAAGATATAAATAACTAAAGATCCATTATGATTACATAACACAAAATTGTTAAAGTATTGATTTATATAAATTGTAAGAATATAAAGGTATGGTAAGTACATTAAATTAAAGCATGTATTTAAAATCAATTAACTATGTACAACTGCATTGTTTAATTTTTTTTATTGCAAATCACTTCTTAGATGAAATGGGCTGAGGAGCGTTACTCCATAATTAATTAGGAAGAAATAAATTTTAATATTCTAAGTATCATATTTTGATAGTGATTCTCTTAAACAAATATAAAACTAATATGATGCATGAAATTTGATTTGTAAGAACAAATGCATTCAGATTCGTTAATTAGGACCATTAGAGATTCGAAACATTGATCAAAAAGGTATATGAAGCAAACACTGAATAAGAGTTTAAGCTTTTTATATTTTGAATACTTGTGGCGCTGAGAAACATGCTTGGTTTCTGATTTGCCCGCATAATTTTGCGTCCAATCAAGAGAAGAAAAAGAGCTGGTATTTCACTCAACTTACACACCATTTCAAGTTCAACATTAAAATTCAAGTTCTTGACACATGACCGAAATTCAAAATTATGAGGCCCACTTGTTGCTAGTAAGTGCAACGTCGATAAACAATCGCTCAATTGAATTAAACTGTTTAAGAATCTATTGATTTATTCAGATAACTGTCTTCATCAACCTGACGTTGACATGGTCAGCGTTCTTCAATAAAGACTGCATAAAATATTAATTTGAATCTCTAAGGGTCGAGGTATCCTAGTGGTCATGGTTTCGGTTTCGTAGCCGATGGTTTTCGTTTAGTTGCGGGTTCAAGCCTTGGTCTCCAAAGACCCGCCGCGTAGCCGGGGCTCATGCACGTTAAATCTGTTGGAGCCCAAAGTCCTCCCGTTGGCATGGTGTGAAAGTTAGAAGAAGGGTTGTTAGCTTAGGTGCCGTCCTCGTCACTTGACCATGGTATAAAATTACGAGGTTCGTCGTTAATACCACCATGTTTCTTCCAGTGTGACCGTAATAAAACAAACCAACTTATCAAATTAATAATTCAATCTCCATTATTCACTTTGTAATGAGTTATCACGTATTCTCCCCTTCACCTAATCTTTTAGAATACTTCATGGTACTGTTCGATTTGATAACCTAACCTTCTGAATAAACCGTGACTTACTTAAATCTGCATAGCTTATACAGGGTTCGGCTATTAAATAACGAGAGTGTCGCTGTAAAGCATTTTATTTTGATTTCACACATATTTACTTATATTTAACCCTCCGAGCGTTTTACTTTTTTGTGTAAAGCTATACCGAAAGCGATCTACTTAGGCACAGCTAAAGGTCCCGAAAAGTTTTCCCTTTCCATTCACAAATTCTTCAAAAATGCAAGAACCTCCTGTTCCTACCCCCTTTTATGACGCGGGTGGTCCACACAACCCCTTGGGTTGGGCATTTTAATTGCTTAGATGCGACGCTTAGATAAGCGATTTCGTTGCCTAGGGGAAATCTTGTACGGCAGGCTACAAGCAAGCAGGAATGGGGTTCAGATTATTCACAGATCAGAACTTGGAAGATGTTCGCCCGATCTATTGAGTTTCAATAAAAGCATTCCAACAAATGAGGAATAAAAAAATATAGCTTGATAAAAATTGGTGGGTTCATAGTTGAAAAATATTTGTTTGCTTCAAACAATAGAATTTTTTTTTTTCTGTAATTTTTAAAAACTTTTTTTTTAATTTTAATATTACGATTTTAACCTAGAAAAAGCACCCTATATTCATTATTGAATACGAGACCAAGAAAATACAAAATTGTTTGCATGTTTTGAAAAAAATTAATGATTAGTATTTGCTATCAAGCACTATTTGCTTAATCAAAGCGCCAGAATTGTCATAAAAGTTTAATTTTTATAGAAGATTGAATTCTCAGAAGCAGTTTGCTTGTAAAAATAAATATCAATAAATATTTTAAGGATAAAATAAAATCTTAAATTTCGTAAAATCACGTGTTTCAAATACAGTAATCGAGACGCATTAGGTCACATATTTAGGCGTTTTTTGGATCAGGTTAAGAATGCACACTTATTCATTATTTTCGAGGTATGAAGTAAAATTGGCGCCACTGTTTTAAAATTGAAATTTTGAACAGAATTTATTTTGAAAGATAATATTAAATGCTTTAGTAATTTGCATAATATTTTAGTGGACGGTAACGCTGATCCTCATAAAAATGTAAAAATTAGTTTGGTCAAACATATATCAGATCTGCAAAAAACCTTTTTTGAATCCTGTTCAAAATAAAAAATTATCTTGGATCCAAAATCTTTTTAAGACTTTTAATGCACTGAACTCCCAATAAAAGAAGTTGGTGTGGTGTGGAAGTTAGGAGAGGGGGTGCCAGCTCAAGTGTCGTCCTCTGCACTTGACCGAAGTTCAAAATTACGAGGTCCATTGCCAATAGCCCTCGTGTTGCTTCCAGTGCGACGTTAATAAGAAAACACTAAACTAAACCCAATAAAAGAAGAAAACCTCCGAACTCCCAACAAAAGAAAAAATTGAGTGTATATCAGTTTGATTGATATATCACATTGATGTATACTCAATTGAAATTAAAAGTTAGTTAAGTGTTATAATGTATTTTTTGATTGACAATAGAAAATAATATCATGAAATTGCCGTAAGAGTTGTGAAACATCTAATATCATATGTTTCAACCTATATATGCGAAAAATCTTTCTCTTTGTACACTGCGACAAAAACAAAATACAGAAATAGGTCGGATGCTGAAGAAGACATTAAGTTGATGGTTTCAGAAATTTTTACAGACGTAAAAATACTTTGCAATAAAAAACAATCATGGTCAAATCATTAAAATTCTTTTTTTTTTTTCATTATTTGTTATATTTAAAAAAATATTGCTTTTGTTTATTATGCATAGGCCATATTTTAGGGGGGAAAAAAAACTTTCGCTACCTTAACATTCATTAATCTTACTAAGACGTTTCTAATAAAAAAATAGAAATGCAATAATAATTTTGTAAATTTGATTAGGATAAAGAGCTTTGATATCCTATTTTTTCTGCTGTTTGATCAAGGGGTTCCTTGAAGGTAATGGTAAGCTCAAAAGGTTCCCCAAAGTGCAAGAGGTTGAATACCTCTGCTCTAAGCGAAATACCCCATCTACATCCACTTTTGTGCAAAGGTAATATATTTTACATTCAATAAATAATTTTAAATTTTAATGGAGTATATATTCTTCAAAATGTCAAAATATTTCTAACCATCTTCAATCCCACATTTTAATTTTCAACTTTCTGTTTCTTTGGTGTTTTCAAACTTTAAGTACATATTCGTATTATATCTTTTAGCAGAAAATTGTCATCGATTACTATATCTTACATATCAGTTATTACAAATTTGGCAGTGAGAGAAACTTTTCCCTTTTTAATTTGTCTTTCAAAACAGTACACTTAAAACACTTTAGTTCAGTGAAGTTGACAAACATTTCCTCAAAGAATTCATAACAAATTTTGTAAGCAATTTTAAATTTTAGAAATGTATTCTTAATCCCAGGAATATAACCATATATAATTGTTAGTTTATTCTTTAGTATTAATGGTACGAATTTATCATCATATCTCGTTCTATATCGGAATAAAATAAACTGTAGCTGAAATGTTATGATGTTTAATTTCTTTGGTAGTTTTACAGAAAAATAATGTCTGGCTGTAGAGAAAAGAGAGCGTATGATTTGATCTATTGAAAGGTGATATTTTTTCCAAATGTAAGGTATTTTTTAAATTTAAATAACTTGACCGAAGCGGATCATATAATTTCAAAATGCACTCTATTTGTGCTCTGTTTGTGTGCTGGTTTCAAAGTAAACCATCTCACTTCTGAATAGCCGAGCAGCTTTTTATATTCAATATCAAAATGAATGCAAAATTGCTTACGATTTGCTTCTCCAACCTTAAAGGGACTAAAATATATGTTTAAGTTCAGTGCAAAATATTCACAATATGTAAAAATAATATTCATCTATTAATTTTAGTCCATTTTACAAATTGTACCTAAAAAGAGTTATATGTGTTTATTAGATCAAAAATTCGTTTATAACAAATCAGGTATAATTTTGGGTAGTTTAAATTTCAATATAATATACATATTTTAAAACAAATGCAAAAAGAGTCAATTTATTCAAACTTGTATTTCATGAATAAAATAATTCAGTGTTCATATGTTCTCAAATAAACAAAATTGTAATCAAAGTGTTCATTCAATTTACAAAAAAATGCAAAGAATCGTATATAAGCAATAATTTTAATTGTTACAAATGTTAAAAATATCAGAGACACATAAGAAAAAAAAAATAAATATTTTATATTAAATGCTTAAACAAAACAAAAGTACTAAGTCTTTAAAGTACCTTAATGCCTACTTTCAGAACAATTTGTTATTTGAGAAAAAATTGTTTGTGAAACACAATATTGTGTATATATAACAGTGTACAGTTTAATTTAAAATTATAATTGAATTTAAAATTATAAATTTTTTAACATTTGTGATAATAATGTCACTTATATCTATTTTTAATAATCTGTGAATGCATCAAACTATTACTTTATTATGTTGACGGTATATTTAATATTACGTATAATATAACGAACAAATTTCTAACTGAATTTTAAAATAATTATTTCAGAAACTATTGTAGATATGCTCATAATTTTTGTATACCGAAGTTTTAGTATCTCAGCTTCGCTTCCAAGTAAAATTTTTATTTTATATTCATCAAATTGTTCAGCATATTTTTTGCTAATGACGTGCGGTTTTTAACTGATTTGTAAAAAACTTACGGAATATATGAAAATATGCTGGCGATGAAATTTATTAAATTTTGAATTTTATATTTTAAATTTTCATAGAATTGTAAATTTATGTGATTAATAATTTTTAACTTTGTATGTACCATACATAAATATTTTTTGATGTAATTTGAAAAGCAGATTTTCAGGGTAGCTTATGTAAAATTCGTAGTTGTATAATGTTAAGATTACGAAAAATGTCCGGATTTTAATTACATGTACTTCAATTATCCTTTAACAGAAGATAAATTATAAGGGATTTAACACATATGAATATTTTTTAAATTTGAATCTTCAAATAATTAGTAATCAAAAGTATCTGTGCAAAAGTACAGTTGATACTTACACGTATGAACAAATATAAATGTGTGCAGATGCTATTAATTACTAATTTTTCAAAAATCAAGTTTGAAAAATATGAGTTGGAGTGGGAAATCGCATTCTTTTTCTCTTTGAGGGAAGATGTAGTTCAGTTATTTAAAATTCGGATGTATTTCAAAACTTAACATTACAAAACTGAGTATCATGCGTAAGCTGTCCTGAATACCTGGCTTTGAAATTATGAAAAAAAAAAAAAAAAAAAAAAAAA
>BMAW01016022.1:27857-39475 GCA_019974015.1 Nephila pilipes
TTTTTTTTTTTTTTTTTTTAATTTATGACACGTTATTAGGAAATAAATATTATTTTAAAAACTGAAAGTAGTGAACACAAATGAAACAATAGAACGTATTTATTGTTTTCATACATTCTCTGTATTTAAACAAACATTTTATAGATATATATTTAGCGATGTTTTTCGAGATTTATAGAAATAACATAAAAACTTAACTCTATCTGATATTTTTTAATATGAGGAAAAATAAAAAAGGTGAATTTTTAGCAATCAAAGAAAATATACAAAGATTAATTTGTCCAACAATATAAAACAGTAGGTTTCCTACTCTATCTAAATTTGTTAAAATTCCATTAATTTTGTGATTGAACTTTAAAGCGTTTTTTGGATTGGTTTAAATAAAAAATTTTATCTCGAAAGCTAGGTCAAGGGACGCATTTCTTTCATAAACCCAATAAAATCTCAACTCAAGTTGACCAACAAACACACTTGAAAGGAAATTTTCCCCTTCCCCTCTTGAACGAATGTCTCAATGGAACTCTCTCTAGCCCTAAGGGCAAGAGTGGGGTTCCCATGTGAGCCATAAAATTTCCTGTCAAAGTTCATTGTGTGTCCGCAACCCTCCCCAATTATCTAACAAGATGTAAAACTTTTAAAAGGGGGGGAAGGAATTGCAGAAAAACCCGGCGCAAACGATCTCGAATACATCCTGTGATGGCGAAAAAACACGGCTCTGACGCTTTCGGTGCGCTCACAGCCACACGGGATTTTACGGCGCAAACGCTTTCGGAATATCTCGGACAGTACGGAAAAAAGCGTGTGAAACGCTTAGAGGGTTAATTTGAATATACACCCCTCCTCTATCTCTACCACTTTTTGAATCTTTCATGGTTAGAAACAATGCCGGAATTCTTATGCTGTCGATTCCTTCAGGACGCGTGCCGCTTTCTCTTTCGTTAATGCAATGGACTCGTGTTTTGTTCTTTGTAATGCAGCTTTCACCTTAGGAAGCAAATAAAAGACGCATGGCTCAAGATCCGGCGAATAAAGTGGATTGTCTAACACTGGGGTGAGTACTTGGCTAAAACCCTCTTGACAGACAATGCGGAATGAGCCGGCGCATTGTTTTGGTGGAAAAGTTTGCCGTACGGATTCTTTATCAATTCCTACAGTCTCAGTAATCTCTCAAATACTTAACCGACGATCAGGTTGAACCAGATTACCGATTATTTCAATATTGTCATCCGTGTTTGACGTGGATTTGGTTTTCGTTTTATTAACGTAGAACTAGAAGCAACACAAGGGCTATTGGCGACGGACCTCGTAATTTTGAGCCGCATGGTCAAGTGGTGAGAACGACACCTTAGCTGCCCCCCCCCTCCTAACTTCCAAACCACGCCAAGGGAAGACTTTGGGCCCCGATAGATTTAACGGGCATTAGCCCCGGCTATACAGTGAGTCTGTACTTGGATAAAACTAACTTAACAGATAATTTGGAATGAGATGGTTCATGTATTGGTGAAAAAATTTGACACACGGAATCTTTGTCAATTCCTACAGACTCAGCAATCATACGAATAGTTAACCGACAGTCAAACAAAACCAAATTAAGATTTTTTAGATATAGTCATTCGAGTGTGACGTGGAAGGGCGACCAGATATGAATAATCTTCAATGTCTTCTTGGCCATTTTGAAAACGCTTATACCACTTAAAAACACGTGGATGCTGTAAACAATCATTGACATACACTTCTTTCAATAAATTTTAAGTTTCAGAAGCGGTATTCCAAGTATCATGTGAAATTTTACAATTCTTTGCTAGCTTATCATTTTTCCGAAGAAACAAGGAAAAAAAAAATACTTATGCAAATGAGGGGTACTCGTATATAGATTTGTTTACAGAAACGAGAAGCGCTGCATTTAATAAAGAAGGCTTGACGTTAAAGAGCTGTCAGCCGCTGGCATTTGGCGCATGCGTACTTCTTCTGAACCAGCGTCAGTCTTTTTATTTTATAGCCACACGTAGTGTATAGAATGATAGAATGAAACAGAAAAACTGTACTTGTTAAATTGCTGAGAGGATTATGCGATGAGAGAGAGTATTGTGCTTACAAATTTAATCCAATCAATTACAAATTTAATGACCTTCATATAACTGATATTGTACTTGGATCCAGTTTATATATATTGTTCCTTACTCGGATCTTGTTTGCTGTGTTTGAGATAAGTATAATATTACAGATATATTCTTTGTTTTTTCGGAAGCAAATTAGTTACCACACTCCATTTATAATAATAATTAATTTATTGGATCATTAGAAGAATTAAATAAAATCTAGTTATCTATTAATTATTTCTGTCTAACAATTTGATTGGTTGATTAATCACCGAGTTTCATTGGATTATATCCTGAGTAGAGAAGCAGAAAGTCATAGACTTCAGAAATTCTTTATATTCATGAATTTTTATTAAGAAACGTGCTCACAAATTTGAGCTCACAATAATCCTTTCACCCTAGGATATTTTTCCTCCCGAAATGATGACACACTTATCATTTCTGGAGCACCAGCTGCCATTCGCTGCACTCCCCTTTCACCCCTTCAATCTGTTTCCAGCTGTTCATTTGTTTCTCCAGTTTTTCTTCTCGCATTTCATTTAAAATGGTGTTGTCCATTTTTTTTTTATTTTTTGTTACTTCCACTACAGCTTCTAGTACGTTGTCCTCATTTTGTTTTGCTTTTATCTGATGTCTTTCGCTGACACTAAGATAAAACGCGGAGCAACTACTCAGAAACTCTGTAAACAACTAATGATTTGTCATAATGGTTATTTTCTTACCAACGTGTCAGTTTTGAAGGTTTTATTCAATCTGAGTATCGAATTTACTGTTGTCTGGACGTTAATGGTCTTCATGCGATCAATACGTTCTGGTGTTTTCGCTTTCCAGTTTCTAGAATAGACTGAGCGACAAGAATTTTCTTTAGAACGACGTGTATTTGATTTTAAAATTTTGGTTCAAGTCGGATATTGGGTGCCCCTTGGCAATCGGTGACTTTTGGATGTAATAACGATTTAAATGTGGCGATTTAGGTTATAGTAACCCTAAATTTTGTTACGCTTTTCATTTGCAAAGTCTTCTTGACGTCAGGGCTTTCATTACGCTACTTTGGCGACCCTTCTTCTAAGATATCGAGTTTTCGCCACAATCGCCAAGGGAAACCCGATACTGGACTTTAACCAAATGGAAAACTTGACTGTTATTTTTAAGTTGTAAATGCAGTTTAATAGTATAAAACTGCTTTAATATTCAAAGAATACATCAATTTATACTCATATTTGAAAAACACAGCAAATAAGGTGTGACATTGGGCTATTTGGGCGACTTTTTTTTTAAATTAAACTACATAAAATTATGATTTCTTCCGAACAAAAATGGAATGTTATTAGGTAGATTAGATGAAGATAGAAATGATGTGAAGTGAATTAGAGGTAATGATATATAAATAAAGTAGCATTGAAAGAAAATGAGGGGAGGTTAAGGATAGATTTTTATAATATGGATTGAAGCATCTGTATTGGCTTTTTACATTGAAGCGAAATACAGTTAAAGATAGGGAAAAGAACCGTCGGTTAGCGAGAAGTGTTTAAATAAGAACGATTGATTAAGTAAGCTCCAATTTCATGGATAGAACGTAATCTAGAATTGACGATTTAAGTGAAATTTGACAGAGAGTGATCTTATTTATTTCTAAGTGATTATTAACAAAGTATTTTATTTTTCTCTTGTGTATTGGAGTTTGGTACTTATTGACTATTATAATAGACTGAAAGATGGCAACAGAACTAAATACTGAGAACTAGCGTTGCAAATGAATGCAGCAATGAAGTTTGTATATTTTAAAACAACGTGTTTCAGTATTTGTTCAATAAGTAGAAGGGATACTCAAATAATTAAAATCGTTATTTGGTTTAAATCTACATGAAACTCTACAAGAATGATTTCTGTGTTTGCAAATCGGTTTTGAAAAAATAATTACCACCTGAAGTTACTAAATTTTTTCGATGACATTTCACTGATACATATAGAAATTACTTCTATGGTTCCAAAATTTTAGAGAGGTGTCATTTTCCTATGTATTTTGTTTATGTTTAAGCATAAAATAAAGAATTTGATGCGTAATTTCTTAAGAACTGTTTCTTTTTTTAATAATAGCTCTCCAATTACATTTTCAGTTTCAAATGTAAGAGATATGTCGATACATATTTTATACTGATTTTGTAACAACTTAACTAAGGAAAATGGAACTAAAAGTTTGTCAATTGATTATGCTAGATGAATGTTTCAGACTTTTTTTTTCGTTTGAAAATCTTAAATATTATATAACAGTTTATATTAACGTATTCAAATAATTTTTAATTGCTAATGTGTTTCATCACATTCATGTTCGCTGATGTAGGCGTGATAAAGAACTTTTAGTTGTCCATGTTGCAAAACTGTTTTATTAAGAAACAAAAATGATGCGAAAAAAACAGAGTAGTTTGACTTGATTTCATGTATAGTTTACATTTATTTTCAATAAGACTAAATTTTATCCATATCCACTTTAGTGGAACAACGGGCAAATATATAATTAATTTGCTAAGATATTTTCCGCTAGAGTTCACCCGTGTGGTGACCGAGTGTGGAAGATTAGTCCTACTGTAGCTCATGTATGTCGTAAGAGGCGACTAAAATGGGTACCCAGCGTTCGGGGGGTTTAACCACTCACCCTGTCTTTGATGGTTATATCTGGGGACCTCAGATGTTTGCCTTCTGTAGGCGGTTCCAGGCATCATGACCCCGAGGCACCCTAGTTATATTTCTCTTTCTCATGGGGCTTACTGTATTTGGTAAACACGAATGACACGCTCCCGTGGCGCCCAAGCGATCCTTCTCCATTTTCGACCCACTTTCTTGTGAAAGCTTTTACTTTTTTTTTTAACTTTCAATCATCTACTACGGTTACGTATAGTCTGGCGCAGCATATTAACATCTGGCTGTTGCATCATTAAACTTCATTTTCCCTCAGACATTCCGCTAGTTTTGAAATAAATACTATTTGTAAAAAAAAAGACTTTTTTTTGTGCTAATTGACCATTCTTAATTTTTTGTCACAATTAATTTGTAAGAAAAAAAATTATACTTATTTTAATTTGGAAGAAAAAAATTGGAAGAAAATTTTCTTTAACTGGAAGAAAAAAAAATTAATTATAAACTTTTTGACTTATAAAATAACTATTTTTTTATTGAATGGTTTACAAAGAGGGATTATTAAAAGAAATATTTTTAGGGAATTTCTTAATATTATTTTTTAAAACTTTTTTATAACCACTTCGATTAATTCTTTACGCTAGCTTAAATTTTATAAAATTCCGAATCAGACATCCGTGAAATTGAAATACTTAATTTATCTTTTCGACTTAGTTAAATTTGAATGTATTAGAAGATGCACTTTTTTTTTTTACCTTTATGAGGAACAATGTATTTGGAATACGAAGATTACTAGAAATTATGAGAAAAGTTGAAATTATGTTAAATTTTCATTTATATAAAATTAATTACACGTATAATAATATTAGATTCAGTAACCAATAATACAATTAATGTTCACTTATTTTAGAATGGATTAGATAGAATTTTAGAGGCAAATATTTTGGCGACAAAATTTCTAGCAACAGCTAGGAATTAATTTATCATTTGATATAGTTCTTTTAAAATGGTGGATTAAAACAAGCTATGGATTTAAGGCTAAAATTTTTAACTTTTAAGGAGAAATATTCTTTTCTTGTAATTAAAAAACGTGAAACGTCTCGTAGAAAACGGCTAAGAGAAATAAATAAACCGTGGTATAAATTATTAAAAAAGGAATAAATGGGTCGACACAAGATATATTTAGAACTTTAAGAGATACCACTTAGCAAGAGACAATGGATTTTTTTTTTTTTTTTACATTTCATGGAGATGAGTTTATGTAAATGATTGTAACAAAAACTGCCTATATACTATCCAAAATTTGGAGAGAAAGATGTTCAAACCTGGTTCAAGAATGGAAGGAAAGCTTCATTAAGGGCTGGTCAAATCCTCTTTTAGCATACTGTTTGGCGTGATTTAAAAAACTACGCCAAATGCGCTATTTTCAATCTCTAAGCCGTTTCAACAGGAAACAAGATGGCGCTTTGTCTGCGATTGACGTATGTAATAAAATATAGGTTATCAGGAATAAAGAATATTTAAGATTTTATAGTTTTGAAATTCGTTTTAAAAATTATTGTAGGAAATAAGAAATACTGTTTTTTTAAATAATTCATTAAACTTAATTGTTAAAAAAGTAGGGCCTATTTTAAGTTCTATTGTATAAATTGTATGATTAAATTAATTTTTAAGCTCCTTGTCTTACAGAGAATGTATAAGAACTGAAGACTGAAAATATAAAACTAATAAATATTGAATCGAACTCTTCAAATCTATTAAATGGCTTCATTTTAAATACAATTGAGAAGATTTAATAATTTTGAAGTATATTATTTTAGAAAATATTCTGCATTTATTTCTTTTAGTAATTTCTCTCAGGATTCATAATGTAATCTTGAAGTGTAGATATTTTCTTGAATATGATTTAATATGGAATGTTTTTATTGGCAATTGTAATGTCCTTGTAACTGAAATATATTCATGTTCCGTATAACTTTCTTTCTGTTTCATTAAAATATTGCACTATCGTAGTATATTGTCCAGAGGAGATTGGTATATAGTCCAGAGGTAATTCCAGGGGAAATAAAGATTTTTTTAAGCTATGATTTCCTAGGAAAGTGGTGCTATTATCTAGCAGTCGCAGACTAGCGGAGGAGGATGTCAAAAATCCTCTTGCCAAGTCCTTCCTAGGAAACCATCACTCGTATGGTGACTGGGTGAGAAAGAATAAACCCACTGTAGTTCATTCATTTCGTAAGAGGCAACTGACATGGGCACCTAGTGTCTGGGGGTATAGCAGGGTACTTTCTCCCTGGGAATTATACAGCTATATCCTCAGGGGACCTCAGGATCTTGCCTTCTTTAGGTAAGTACGGGCATCATGACTCCAAGGCACATTAGTGATCTTTTTTTTTCCCATGAGGTTTACTGTCTTTGAAAACGTAGATGACGCATCCCCGGGATACCCTAGTGATCCTTCTATATATTCGACCATCTTTCTTGTCTCACTTTTTATCCTTTTTTCCAACTCCTGTATCACAGTTACATCTTGTTTGGAGTAGCATAATATAGCTCTTGCGCCAATATTATCCACTTTCACTCACCCACTCCTAGAAAACCGTATCTTACCTGATGATTTACTATCCACTCGCATTCAACGTTTTTTAGGAAGCCGTGCTATTTGATTTACTTAAGCAACGTTTTAGTGACGTAATCTTTCGCATCATTGCGGCCACCAGGTAACGGTTCCGCTTTCCTGGGGGAAAAAAGCTGTAGTGATGAAAAACACGAAAACTATTTTAGACAATTATATTGTAATCTAAAAATCAAAACTTATCATAATATGTTATTGTTTAGTCCCTTTTGTTCTCATCCATGTATAAATGAATTCAAATATAAGAGGAGGGTTGAAAAAGAACCATTTGGGGATAACAGGGGTCATTGCAAACAAGAGGGTATTATCGTTGTATGACGCCATCTGTAGGCGGCCCAAAATATTTGATACTGATTCTTAGGTTAGCAGTGATTGTTCTCTAATTAAAATTATGATGGCTGACGCTTCGTGTTGTCATCGTCGATGAAATCTGATTCAATTAATGGTGTACATAAAACCAAGCAACAGCCAAGAAACGGGTTGCAGGTTTCTAATTCTCCAAAGAAGGTAAAGACGATCTCATCAGTCAGAAAAGTTTTGGTGACACTTTTTTTGGGATGCGAAGAGCATCATTCTTTTCGACTTTACAGAAAAAATGATCACCAGCCGATAATATTGTGAGATATTCCAATCCGAATGCTCATTTCCCTTTCCTAGCATGGTTAATTACTGAATCGGTATGGTATTTGTAAAGCAACATTCCAATCAATAATTTGTTTTCTTAAGTTTATTCCAAAATAATACATTTATAATTTTTTTAAATAAGTGTAACATCTACATCTTAACACGTATATCTAGTTAGTATAGGAATTCAAGCTTAAATCCCGACTTTTCAAAGTATCGAGAAAGAGACCCAGCATTGTAGGAACGTATCAATAAACTATTCAATAAATAAGCATTCGAACGATTAATGATTTTATTTTTGCGTAAGATGTGTATATTTAATAAAATTGCAGCGACTTTCGTCTACAACAACGTTAGAAGTTAAAAGGCCTTACTCAACCAGCCAGATGAGATATCTTTTCAGCCTGGTTGGTAGGATCGTCAACTTCGGACCCACTAGTCCAGGGTTCGAAACAACGCTGCCGCATCAAGCTCATCAACTCTCCCCCTCCTCGCAGTAGGAAAACCACTCGCGGCCGAAAAATTATGAACGCAGAAAATGTTTATATCTATTAATTGTGAATGAAACAAGTATTTCATTGAAATGAAATACTTGTTTCAGTTCATCACAAATATTTTCATACTTCATGTCTGAAATTAAAGTTTCATTAAACGGTACTTTAGGTGTAGAGATATACATAAAAATATCAAAGTGTTAATTCGACTTTCAATATGGTAAAAGCATACGCCATTTTCTACTTTATTTTAGGTAGTGATTCTTTTTAGGATGAAAACTAAATTATTTATTTTTCCTAAAAATTCTTTTCATAAGCTTTTATTTAATTTGCTATGTCAATATGCAAAAGTATACGAGGTGTGGCATTTTAATCACGAGACTGACGCTGCAACAGAAAAAGTGCGCAAGCTAAAATACCAGCTACTGACAGCTGTTTAGCATGAAGCCTTTTCTTTTGAATGCTGTGCCTCCGTATACCCGCAGGCATCGTGCGCATTAGAGTTATTTTTTGGATTCACCAGAAAAATTCAGTGAGCAATGAATTGCTGTGAAGCTTCACATTAGACTCAGGGAAACCGCCATTGAAGCTTATAATTTATTGAAAGATTTGTATGGCAATGAATGTTTATCGTGCGCACGTGTTTCTGAGCGGTTCAAGGATTTTCAAGATGGTCGAAAAGACGATTCACACCCCGGTTGCTCTTCCAAGTGAAAAACAAAAAAAATCGTTTATCTGCTATTATTTGACCGTCGGTTAAGTATTCTTGTAATTGCTGAGACTGTAGGAATTCACGAAGAATATGTACTGCAATTTTTTCAACCAAGACGATGCACTGGCTCATTCTACATTTTCTGTCGAGAGATTTCTCGGCCAAGTGCAGCTCCTCGACCCAGAAGTGTTAGACCATCCACATTTTTCACCGTATCTTGAGCCATGCAACTTCTTCCTGTTACCTAAAGTGAAAGCTACCTTAAAAGGAACAAGATTTCCGTCCCTTGAAGCTGTGAAAGAAAATGCAGCACGCGTCCTGAAGGAGCTGACAGATGAAGACCTCCAGCACTGTTTGGAACAATGGAAGATTCGTATGGAACGTTGTAGGATAGAGAAAGGGTGTATATTGAAGGTGATAATAAGTAAATATATATGACATATAAAAAAAAGTTTTTGTGCCAGACTTGTTATTTAATAGCCACGCCATGTATACCTTTCCAGTTCCACACTTGTGATAAGATTTTAACCTACTTCCTATTATTCGATTGAAATGAAATTTTGCATATACATTTAACTTCTATTTTACAACAATACCGTACTATGCTCAAGAAATGTTTGGCTTGTGGAGGGGAAGGGCCCGTGTTCCGGGTTTTTACACTGAACAATATACAATATTGCTGAAATTTCTTATATACGTATAGCTCACGTAATTGCTTTTTTTTTTTTTATCTTAAGGTATCAGAAAAAAAGAAATCAGTAATTATGAGTGAAAAACGTTTTAAATCAAACTTTTATTTAAAGAGGGATTTAAAGGTATAAAAGTAATTTTTTTGAAAAAAAAATATATATTAATTTATAAAAGCTTGAGACTTTAAAACTTTTGATCTCACGTATAATTAACTATGGTATTCAATCATCGGTAATTATCTAGGTATATTACTGATGCAATATTTTCCCCAATATCTTATAAATTGCCCATCTGTAAATACTATGTGTCTTTACTATATACTATGTGTTTGTTACTTACATTTCTTTTAAACAAATCGTTCTCAGATGTACGGTAAAATATTTATAAACATTTCTCTTTCTAAAAACATAGAATAACATTTCCATGAAGTTATTTTTCAAACATAAATTATCTTTTCATTTTTATTCATCATAATGACTGAAAATTTTTACAATGCCTTGCTGTGATTCTAAATATATTTCTCTTATCACAGTTATTTTATTCAACAATAAACGCTCTTCAATAAGAAAGAAATTTACTGTAACAGACAATCCTAAACTAAAAATTTGTTTAGTATAAATTATTAACAAAGTATTCATATGCTCAGATAAAAGCTTTAAACTCTCAAAATGCATATAAAGCGTAAAACTACCACGAATAACATGACTGTTATTACTGTCACTTATTTAAATGAGTTTCCTGAAGCCATTTTATTGAGTTTGTCAGTCATTTTGAACCACGACTGCACTGTTATGCGTTGTAATATATCATTAATTCTCTATAAATAATAAAATTATTATTATTCATAAATGTAAGATCATTGGAACTATTTTTGCAATACTGTAATAAATAAAATATAAATATTTAGTGTAAAAAAGATTTGTTACAGTCTTGAAAAAATGGGACATCTTTAATGGTGTGTGAACTAACACTGAGATTAGCATTTAAAAGTCATAGAAATTTCGCTTACCTGTCAGACAGGCGGCTTTTCAATCATCGGATATTTGATTTAATCCGAAAGCTCATATAACAGACTTGCTTGCTATAAGTTAATTTTTTTTTTTTTGCTATGATGTCACAAAACATTTAAACAGAGTGTAAAATAAATTTTCGCTATTAAATTTCAAACATTTCGATTGATGTTCATCCACTACGGAAGACAGTTACATTTCTGATCTAGGGAATGTATCGTATGGCGCGCAGCGCCCTCTATTCTCTAGTTTCAACTAATAGTTTTCGCAATTCTCATCATAGCTGAGTAAAATTAGCATGTCCAAAGATAATTAAATGTTAAAGTGTCAAACATTAATTACATAATTAAGTTAATATAGTCAAACCGTTTCTAAAACAGTCTTTTACAATATGGAATCCGATTTGCTTGCAGAGTTAGGTAGAATAGTCTAATTTTCGAAACCAAATTTTACTGAAATATTAGGGGAGAATTGTTGCAACGTTGGGTATTGACAATTTTCCCTTTTCTGACCATGATGACTTTTTCTAAATTTTTGAAATATTTAAATTAAAACAGCTTTCTACTAAAATGAATTGTGGAGTATGCAGATTACAATGAAGTTGAAAAGTGTATGGAGAAGTGTATACGTAAGCTAAGTAGAATTAAATATTAGAGTATGTAGATGGGGGATGATATATATATATATATATATATATATATATATATATATATATATATA
>BMAW01016024.1:0-22175 GCA_019974015.1 Nephila pilipes
GTGTGTGTGTGTGTGTGTGTGTGTGTGTGTGTGTTACGAAAATTTAAGGGAATTAAGGTTTAATAAGATTACGCAGCACTAAACATTAGTACACCAACGCACTACATTTAAGCACACCACCGAGATCCTCCTGTGTAGATGTTTCGAGAGGTGCAGATTCTTTAACAATTTAATACATTTTAGGTTTTGTATTTATAATTTGCATAACATCTTTTAGCATTGAAAAAATTCAATTGCAATTAAAGATGAATATTAATCTTAATTGAATGTATACTTCTTAAATTTACAATTTAGTAAAAAGTAAGGTATCTTAAATCATTTGAAGGAAAAACTCATACAAATATTCATTTCTCATGAAAATATATTTTTAGCATTGTATTGATCCAATATATGTGATATAATCCTCTTAATATATTGCTATTCCGTTCTTAATTTATTGTTATCACAGTAAATAAAATTATGAGTCAAAAATATCCATCGAAAAACAATATTAGGCTCAGAATTTTTTGTCACCTCTTCAGAAAGAAATGACATTTATTTTTCTTTATCGTATGCATTGAAAGATATTTTGATGTTATATTTTTTTGCAGTATCGGAAAAACTCAAAATCTCCGAAGGCAAAAATCTCCATATGTTAGAACTTAGTATTGACAATCAATCAGAGTTTGCATAAAATACGGAATTTGAAATTCAGTTCTCCCTTTAGAATATCGGAAATTCACATTTGTTCTGTCATATTTGGAAATCCGTTCAAGTCATCACATTTCTGTAAACAATTTCGATACAGTTTATACATTAACAGCTTCAGTAAATAAAATATCTTTCATTGCAAAGTTATTTATATGATTACACTAATGATTTTTAAGTATTTTTCAAAGATTTTAGAAATGTAAACTAAAGAGTTCATATGTCATTAATCAAGAACTATTTGCATTCAAATAGTAATGTAATATTTTTAGAAAAAATATTACAAATAAATCAAAATATTAAACTTCCTTTAATATATTTAATAAATCTACTTTTAATACAGTGCATAAATATTTTTAAATCAGTATGTATTATGATATTTAAATAAGAGAAACTTATAAATAATATTTGTATTTTTCTATTACAATAATTTCAAATGTTTTGTTATACACTGTTACATTTAAAAAATGGAAAACAAGAAGTTTGTAAAGACATTTATAAAAATGTTCTTCAAATAAATCCGCGAGACATATTTTATCAATATTAATAAATTTTTATGCAATTTAACATAAAAGATTGAAAGTATCTTGTATCGTCTAAAATTTAATAAGTGCCCTTTTTCAGTAAATTTCATTTCAATGTTTTATTCTGGTCAAAGAGTTTCCTCAAGCTGGTTTGTCACATGCATTCTCTCTCAGCATAATAACACTTTTAATAATTATAAAAATGTTAAGTAATATGTATATATTTGCTAACATTTATTAAATTAGTCAAGAAGTTCTGTCTTGATTCATCACTTCGTGTAAAATAAATATTTATATTTTCAAAGAATAATTAATACAATAAATTTTTAACGAAATGACACCCTTCTTTCAATGAGATAAGTTATCATATATGTCTAAGATATCCTTTAATCATCAATAGTAAAATAACATCGTTTTACACATAGCAGAAATGCTATAAATGTTATCAAAACTACAACTTTTCTCGACAGAAAATATATTTAATAATTATTTTTAGATAGAAATACTGTAATAAGTCAATTTTACACAATCTAGTAAATTAAATTATTAATTTATAAAAACATTTTGCACATTGCTAGAAAAATGATCTATTCAATTTCAGTGACTATTGTTTACCATAAGACATAGATACAAATATTTCTCCATTAGCTCATGTCCATATCTATGGCGACGAGTAATATTAATACACTTCATTATTTATTGACTTTTGGAGCAGGGCTATTTGGGAAGCATTTCCGGAATCTGATATATTTATCATCGGTCTTCATTTATTACACAGACGAAACACAAAATCATTTTCGCTGCAGACTGAATGATATCTAATTGAAACAGACAGACTAGATCTCGTCTCTGGAGCATTCTATTTGTTACCTCTGTATGGTTTATGTTTCTTTTGTCACCAATGCGGGGATCGAAGGAACAATTTTCATATTATAAATCAGAATTGTTCTGATTATTGAAGTCTTTGCACAACGAATGGCAATTTCCGAATTCGTGTAAAATGAATGATCGTTTTAACACATTTATTAAATTGTTTTCATGTCACTTGTTTTGATCTTATTTCCTCTATCAAGATGTAAGATATATCCAGATTTTGATAACTTTTGCAAGAAATAAATTTATTATTCCACTGCTACGAGTTTTTTTTAAATATTCCTATTCAATTAGTCTACACTTGAAAAGGATGCCTTATTGATAAAATAATTTGCAACTTAGATATTGAGTTAAAATTACTTATAAGATGTAGGATGAGAATGAATATAAATAATAAAAACATAAAGTATATATATATATATATATATACATGTGTGTGTTTTTGTAATAAAGAGAGGTAGAAAAATAGAGAAAGTATAATCTTTTAAATCTATTTGGTTTATTGAGTGGAAAACCAAGTAAAAGATGAAACTTAAAATATGTTATGCAGCCTAATCAGCCTTAGAGCTCAATTGCAGATTTTATTCTGTTTAATGGGTCAAACCTTCCTCCTTCACATTTTTGCTACGTAATAGGCATACAAATTTCTCTATAAAATCAGATAAAAATAGGAAAAAAATATAGAAATATACTTGTATATTCTAAATAATGAAGGAATAAGAAATAATTCAAGAATTAGGTAATCAAAAGAATAGAAAAGGAACTAAAAACTTGAAAAGCTCTTATGTATATTGTAATAACAGTGAACACTTAGGATTGTAATAATAAGGAAAAAGTAAGATTAAGACCTCAAAGATCTTGTCTACCAGCCATTTTGATTTCTATAACGCAATATTAATCTTATGGAAAATTTGTACATTTTTCTTCATTAATCTAAACTATTTTATATATTTGAATGCAAAAAAGTAATGGAAGAAACCGATGGAGGTTTCTAGTGGGATTAGATTTTCCCTCTGATTTTTAAATGTATTTTTACAGATGTTTAATGATCCGTTTATAGGTTTTCCTCTGTGCGTGTACTTTAGATATATAAAAATATTTTCAAAAATAGGAGATAAAATAAACTTTATTTAGCAAAACCCTTAATTATTTTTTTTTCTTCCGGGTACTTTTTTTTCATTTCAATAGATGAAGTATTCTAGATTTGAAGTTGAAAGCAGTAATTTCATAAGATTAACACTCAAAAAATCAAAATCAAAATGCCTGTTAGACGAAACTCTTAAATAAAAATAATGCAAAAATAGTAGTACAAAAAATGAAAAATAAATTCCTTAAAAATTATAAGGTAATTCCATTTTATCAAATATATTCGTATTGTAAGTGATATGTAAGAAGCAGAACTATTTTTAATTTGAAATTCTTTCGTATAACTGAAGTTCATCGATGTCAGCTACAAAGTAGGAGAAAACATTACCCACTTCACAAACGCTTGAAAAATATCTAGAGTAGTTGAATCTGGAGTAGGAGGTGGTTACGATGGACCACCTGGTCCAATTCATCTTCCAAAAGATTTCTGAATGAAATAGTTTCGTATAATTTTACCTAATTGAAGAAGTTGGACTATTTTTCGGACTATTGCGAATAATTTTAACAGCATAATGTGCATTTTCTATACTCTCAAACTTCATATTGTATTTATTAACCTTACCATACCTTGACATGTTTGTTCGAGAGTAAAGATAAAACACTGCTAGTAATTGCCATTTGTACCTATAACCTCAAGCATCTTGACAACCAAATTCAAACGACATGGCTCGTCAACCGCGAGATGCACAATCGCCTATTGAGCATCCCTCTAACTATAACTTCTGCTATTACCAATGCCTTCTAACGATTTTAGGCTGAACTGTAGGTACGTAAACATAGATGGTACAATTGATGCTGCCGTTACGTGCGAGTTTATAATATTTTTCACTTTCTTCAAACAGAAGGGAATAAGGGAGTCGAAATTCACTGAAAAATGAGCTGAGTATACTTGAAAACTTTATGAGAGATGACGTTGTTCGTAAATGGTAGAGACAATTTAAAGATAAGTAAGCCGACTTTTACGATGAAGAGGAACAGGAATGCAAGTCTGTTCAAACCTTCAACTGCAGGAAAGCTATGACTACAGGTTTGGGAACTAAAAGGATGTCTTGTTAGTTTAGTTTATGGAGCTGGAGACTACGATCAATACAGCTGTTTTTGTCAGATTGTACTTCGACTTCGATGAGTCATTTAAAAAGAAAGAATAATGCTAACGTCTGTTGTCCTTATTCATGACAACACTCGCCATCACAATGCTGCTGAAACTCAACAGATTCTGAATTTTTTAAATGGGATGTGTTTCATCATCTGGCATATAACCCTGATTTAGAACCGAGGGATTTTCAACTCTTCCTTGAATTGAATAACAAGCTAGGAGGCTAACATTTCCACTCTAGTGAGAAACTGGGGAAAGAAGTGCAGATCCGTCTCACATCATTAGCAGTAACGTTCTTCGAAAAGAGGAATGGAAAACTCGTCCTACGGTATGACAAATGCCTGAATCTTCATGGTAAATATGTTGAAAAATAACCATGTGAGATCATGACTTTTGTTAACAAACTCATCGTGTTCTGTACTTTTGTCTTTTTTATGGTTCACTGGATTTTGAAGAAAAACCGGCCCTCTTAGAACTCGACATAATGCGTAGAAAATTTATTTGTCGCGATACATTCTTTCTATGATAGGATGAATCATTTTGAATCGCCCTGTATATTTAAGTATCAAATTTCGTTTGGTTGATTAGTTTTCTTATACAAAGACCAAAAGGAAATAAACTAAGCTAAATATAAATTTAATTTTGAGTGCTACTAAGCCTTTTAAAAACTAATTGTAGTAAATTATATGTTAACACTCACCAGAATAAATTATCAAAAAATTTTGTTACAAATACTTTAATCATTATAATGGATATCCTTGGTATTAAATTTATAAGAATTGTTCCAAAAAGCATTTTTTCAAAACTATTGTGGTTTATGAATGCCACGTTAAATTACTAAGTAAAATCGTTAAATTATAAATATATAATCGCTTTTGAATGGTATAATGGTACTTTAACTCAAAACTAAAGAAATCAAATTACGAAATTCCAAACATTTCCAAAGTATTCAGTGGTCTTGATTCAGAATCCAAATAGAAAATTCCACTTATTTTGTGCAGAATATATTTGTTGATGATGATTAGGGTCTGAAAAGGTATTCATGCGAAAACTCTCATCGAAAAGCAATGCATTTCTTAATGATTCATGAGGTCTAGACGAACTATTTTTTGTTCCCTTGTCTTAAATATCTCATTGGGAGGTTTTATTGTCAAGTGCAGGATTTGTTCTGAAATATATTCAAACATTTAATCTTCAAATTTTAACACTGTTCATTCGTCTTTCTTAAAAATTGTTTCATGAGTTTAGGTAGAAAAGTACTATAGTTAATTTTCCAGTGACCAACATTTTAATATATTTCGAGACTTTTTAAAACTTTTTATAAAAAAGTTTTAATGTCTTAAAGTTAAAATTTAATCATGCCAGAATAAGTTTCTGAAGGCTGACAATCATTTATTTCACTATAATATATCAGCGAATTTTTAAGTAGATATAAAATGTTTGTTATTTACCCTAAAATACTCGCATTAAGTTCCGTCGTAATGTAAAATTTTACTGCACTTAGGCAAAATTTCTAATAAATTCATTTTAGATTAATCAATAGATACCAGAAACAAAGGGTTCAAGTTGACTTTGATTTTTTTTTTTGACTGTTTGCTTATAAACTTCACACTTAAAAGTAATACGAGGGCTCTTGGTGATAGACCATAGCCTTTGTAGATGTAATTTTGAACAAGGATCAAGTGTCGAGGATGACACCTGAGCTGACACCTCCATATCCAGATTTTAAATGATAAGAAAAGTTATAAAAACAAGGAGATAGTCAATCTTTTATTCCTTCTTACAGTTAGTAAAACTTTCTGAAGCATTTGAGTACATTATACAGTTCAAAATATTTTATTTGCATCAAAATATCTGTACATCGTTGTACTACCCTCATACGTAATTTTGTTGTGACTGAACGTTATTAACGTTGTACTTGAAAGCAAAGTAAAGGCTTTGCCGACGGACATCGTAATTTAAAACCTCCTTCACGTTATGAGGACGTCACGGAAACTAGAACGTCTCTCCAAATTTCCACACCACGTCATGGGTAGACTTGGAATCTCGATAGATTGAATGTTCATCCCATGTCCTTGATGGCATAAGCACTAGAACCCATGACTGTACGTATACGACACCAGCCGCGCGACCAGAGCTAGCGATCACAACCACTAGACTATTATTGCCACACAACCTTCAAGTAAAGAAAGTTGCAAGATTCTTAGCGATATTTAGAAATGAATTTTTCCGTACCCAATATTGCTATTGATAAACATCTCTTAATGTAATCATTATAATTTAGAAGGTTTTCGTTGACGTCATTGGCACTCTATTTTAGATGACCGATCTACTTGGCGCATACACCGTCGCCATTTATATCACCAGATTGGATTCAGGAGTGGGGTATCTTAATTAGACAAACTATGAGAAGTTTTGTGATGAGACTATATTCAACCAACAACATCAGGCTGGGATGTACTGCTATCTAGAGTTCGAATTCTAGATCATGCCTTCGGTAGTAGCTGTTGAAATTGGCCTACATTATGGGGGAGGGGAATGCTTGAAATGACTACATGGAAATCTTCCAATCTGTGCCTTAGCTGCGTCATGAGGAACTGAACTGAAAAATCATTTCTCGACCGGCACGTTATTAGGCACTTTTTACTTTTGTCGTTGTTAGGTTTCAATTACGGGAGAAGGCTGTTTCAAAAATAGTGTGTGTGTGTTGCGCCAACACTTAATTTATAAGAATTGTTTATTTCTTCTTATAGTAACACATATTCTTATTATTGATGTCGCAAATAACAGAAAACACATGTAAAAAATATATATTTATTTTATATACTTTTTTATAATTTAAATACGTTTTTTATTAACATTCCTATTTGAATTAATAATGCAATATTTTTGTAAAAAAAATTATTACATTTTAATTTACATACTTGAAATGTACGAAATATTTATCATACTTTATGAACAACATCATACTGCTTCATGAAAACGCCAGACCACATGCTATTTTAGATTCTCGTCAAAAGGTTCAGAGTTATCCTGGGACATTTTGTAGCATCCACCACACTTCCTAGACATAGTATACTGGGATTGTCGACTCTTTTTCTTCCTGCAAACTTTTTGAATAAAAAAATGGATTCAAAACTTAAGCAAATATTGACCAAGTACTACCTAAACTCTTCACCTATAAAGGCAAGGCAGTTTTCAAAAATGGCATTAACAAATTACCATTACGCTGACAAAAAATCAAATGTAACGAAAAAAATGATACTGCACAGTAAATATTTTTAAATGTTTGAAAATTGAATTATATTTTTTTCCGCTATCTAAACGAACAGAACTTTTCGGTAGACCTAATTAGTCCTTTTGAACAAAAAACTTGTCTGTCTACTGATTGTAAGGAAAAAAAATATGTGTGAATAAATTTTCTTGCTATATAGCACTTTTACTATCAAATAAGAAATGAATTTAAGAAATGTTACCTATTTTTCACTTGTAATTTATTGCATGTGGAAGCTTTTTAAAAGTATTTTGATGCACTTATCACTCAATAGAAGAAATATATATATATATATATATATATATATATATATATATATATATATATCTCTCTCTTTTCTATATATATATATACATATGTGTGTGTGTTATTATTGATGATATTGTGTGTGTGTGTGTGTGTGTGTGTGTGTGTGTGTGTGTGTGTGTGTGTGTGTGTGTGTGTGTGTGTGTGTGTGTGTGTGTGTGTGTGTGTGTGTGTGTGTGTGTGTGTGTGTGTGTGTGTGTGTGTGTGTGTGTGTGTGTGTGTGTGTGTGTGTGTGATTAAGTTTATCTCTGCATCCAAACTTTACTTTGAATTAGAACTTTGAATGTAATTTAAATTTGAACATTTATCTGTGTCTTTTCTAAAATTATAACTGTACTTGAGTTTTCAACATATTGCTGCAATTTCATATTCGAGTGGATGAACTGCACTGCTATTAAGTAAAACATTATTTAAATTCAATCTTTCAAACATATTTCAGCGTAATAAATATTGTCAAAAAAAATTTATTAGCAAAATTTTTAATTTCATTTCATTTCATTTATTCCAGAAGGAACACATTTCCATTACGAAAAAATTATTCTTAATTTCCTTCTTTCAAATACATTTCCTTTTATCAAACATTTCGTCAATCTTGTTAGCAAAACTCCTAATTTCCTCCTAATTCATTTTAATTTGTTCCATATTTCTTAAAATTCAGCAGTGGTAATCTACATAATAAAGCGCCCTCAAGTTCTCTTAATTCACCCTTCTACCTTCCCAGAGAAAACAAAGGCGAAGTCTGATTCCCCGCCGCAATTAATTAGTTAATTAAAAGCGATTTTGTTCCGGTTCCAGGTACGGAGAGGTCTTGCAGTACTCAGACTACACATCAGCTGTATCTCGGTTATACATCACGGGTGCAGCAGACCCGTTTCAATTACATTAAAGCTGGCGAAAGCTTAACATCAGAAGGATCACTTTCGAGTTTAATTATTGGTTAAACGAGCGTTGCGAAAGCGGATTCATCACCAGAGCTTTAATCTTCAAGAGGTAAGCATTTATCAATAGCGAAATAATTTTTCAGATCTGTAAGTTGGCTGTTAACAGCAATTTCAAATTTATCAAATTTTTCTGTTACTGTTAATTCGGTAAAACTTTCAAGCAGTACCGATAAACTAGAAAATTATTGGTAATTTTTTTTAAGAGAGAGACTTGCATATTAAGAAAAATTCTTAACATTAAAACATTTTATTAAATAGTTGTATATTAAGACAAAAGTATGTAAAAAAACTGCATTTTGAACATAAGTGATTAAAATGAATTGCAATTGATTCAAATAAATTTTATTACAAATGATCAAGTGCGAGAATTCAAACAGGAATAAATTTTCTCGGTGAAATCAATAACAAAATATATAACTAAATACGTAATATGTTTGTCAACATTTGTTGAAAACAAGCTCGTATAAGATCATGAACCGAACAATTCCCCATGGAAAATGCTTTATCAGATTCGTCAATTTTAGCTTAATTATTAAATTATCTTACATATTTTGAATGTATTTCTCTCCATTTAGTACTTTGTTAAAAGTATATTTCAGTACTATTTAAAAGATTTTATTAATTTTGTATGTGTGCGTGTATGGATTAGTATTTGTGTTTATATATATATATATATATATATATATATATATATATATATATATATATTTCTGTTTAAGTTTCGATTAATAAAGATAGTTCCCATTTCATGGAAGAGATAGCAGCAATAGATGTCGAAGGAAAAGTGTGTTACAGATATATACATAATTTGGCGAATTAACGGTAATAACAATGTAGAATAAAATGACAGGCAATAATTTCAGTTTAAATTTCGCAACCTACCTGTAAACCAGTGTAATCGATTACTGCTTTCATAATTCCTAGTTGTTAAAGTGAATTACGAGTAGATTTGTGAAAAGTAGTCTTCATTCGTATGAATTAGAATAATAGATGGATTTTATATTTAGCTTTTAAAAATTTTATACATTTTAATTAGCCACCCAAGAGGCTATCGTTTTCAGTGGGGCGTTTTGGCATATCAGATCACTTTTCATTTTTTTATCGTTTAATTCAATTTTAATTACGTTTAGCTTAAATATATTTAATTTAGTAATTTATCGTTTGCTTTAATTTTAATATCGAAAAGTTTACTATAGTCCCCATCTCTGTATTTCATCTTTTACTTTAATTCTTATATTTAATGAGTCATTTATTAATAATTATAAAAAAACACATCTGGGTATCTAAATCTATTCTTTGCAAAACATTGCATTGAACTATTTTTAAGAATAATTTTGTGTACAAATCGGAACAATAAATTAATGTAAAAAAACCAAGAACTAATATTATAATAAATTTGAAACATAAATATTGAGATTTTCTATAAGAAATTTAGACCGATTTTTAGCCACCAAAGGAACTGTTGTTTTATTCAATGTTTATAAATTGGTATACCTGATCACTTTTCAAAATTTTATTGTAAAGATTGTTGCGTATATTTTTGATATCTGCTTTCACCAGAAATGAACTTAATCATCAAAAATATATCATAATAAATTTCTCTTAAATTTTTTTATTTAATTGAAATAAAACATATACAAAAACTAAGTATTTTATTTACCTAAATGGACTGATGCATTACCTGAAATCACATGTCATTGGGAATCCAGAAATGACTAAATACGAATAAAATTATTCATCATTTTAAGAGACAGCTTTGAATCGAGATAGTTTTTTTACTAATCTAACTTTTTCGGTCATACTTAATAAATATGAACCTGCTTATTTGTTTTCAAGTATATACTAGGAGTTGATGAAGTACGAGTTATGTTTCAAATTATGTGTTTGGAATAACTCGTAATTTAATGCCCAAAGATTATGGATGAATGGATCATTATATTTCTCTGTGTTTCTCTTGTAAATATAAAATAAAATATTAAAATTCATTATCTTGCGCTTAAAGGAATATAATTTTAATAAAAAATATTCTAGGATGGTTCAAGAAGTACTGATATTAGGAACGGGAAATGGAATAATTTAATTATAAGATGTTGGTAATAAGGAATACTTATTTTTAATTCTTAAAAGGGTGTGGCGAAGTTGACAGAAGTTACATTTATTTAACGTAAAAACACAGACATATCTTATGCGACTGCAAGCGACAGCGAATGTATTGAATTCTAATGACAACAAAGCCGTTGCCACACAATTTCTATTAATATAGAAATAATTGCATTAAAATTAAATGTAAACTTTATATTCGGCCCCTCTCGATGCGAAATTTACACAGTCAGAAAATTTTAAATTGAAGGCCTTAAAAATATTAATTATTTTATGAGTTATTGTCCAAGTCAAAACTATATCGGCGCCATTAGAGTGAAGTTCAGTCAGGATTACCTTGTAGGTCAAGCGCTGGATCCTGCATTTTTGCAGTTTCTCTCTCTTCCGTCGAGATAACATCTTCCTCAATTATTGGTGTATCTCTTTTGAAATAAGGACGAAGATGTTGAACATGCACAACTTTCAAAACTCTGTTTCCCGGTGTCATAGACTTGATCTTGTAGCTTTCGGTCCCCACTGGGTGAACAATCAAAGATGGTCCCTTGAAAATTGGAGAGAGTTTATGATCCCACTGTTTCGGCCAGTCGTATAACACGAGATCGCCTGATTTAAATGAATTAGATTTGCGATAAAGATCACATCTGCATTTATTCGACAATGCGTTTCATGCACAGAATTTTCGGCTTTCGTACTGGCTAACGTTATAAGGTCAAATTGATCTTTACGGAGCATGTCGCTTAAGAAGCTTCCAATCTGAAGTTCACAAAGAAGGCGTGGTTCATATCCATGAAGCAAATAAAATGGAGATTTTTGTTTTGTGGTGTTAATTATCAGTAAAGCATTAGGCAGAAATAAGTCCCATTTCTCTGGATTCTTGACAATCATTATTTTCAAAATCGACGCAATTGTTCTATTGGCACGTTCAAAGGTGTTATTAGCTTGTGGTTAATAGGGCGGTGTCATTGATTGCATGATTAAATATTTTTACAATAACTGCTGAGTATGGTATGCAGTAAACGCACACAATTCCTCTATCTGATAAATACATACTCAGCGGCCCATATCGAAGTATTATGTTGTGATAATGGATATTGTCACTGTATATGCGGAAAAAGATGCGGATGGCATTGCAATCATGTAGCGTGTGGCATGACAAATCTGGACAAGCATGTGGGTGTTCCCAGATTTGCATATGATGTAATCGCCTGAAACATTTTCTTATGGTGTGGTTAGAATCGGCAATTGTTGCAATACACCATAGGCATTTCATCATGGCGGTCAAATATTTGACACTTATGACAACTTCGAAAATATGTTTTACATTCTTTTCACATCCTTGCCCATCAATATTATTGCTGTAAATTGTAAAATGTTTTTTGGCATCCATATGTCTGACATTATCATGGCAAGCAACCAAAATTTGTTCACGCATTGCTTTTAGAATCCCTACTACAGATTTCAATCAATTGTTCTGTAATTGTACAAAAGTATTATTAAAGATGTAATTACGTATGATCGTCACTGTCTATTTACTTGTTTTTTCCTCTTTGATAAAATGAAAAATATACTGACAGAAGTCATCTCTCATTTTCTTGGCTCAAATTTCTGATTCATGGCTTGCTTTAACTTTTAAATAAAAAGGTGGAGTTGGGAAACTGGAAAGATGATCATCAATAACATTTTGCTTTCTCGTGCGTGGCCCAGTTGTAAAATCAAATTGATCCAAATCTACCAAATATCGGGCAAACTTACGATTGATTGAAGATTTGCTACAACATATGCAGTAGTATAGTTGTCTGTGATATGTTCGAACTTGTGAACCAGTAGATAAAGGCGAAATTTTTCAGTGAGTGCCTAGTGTATGGCAGTACATTCCAGTTCTTTGCAGTGATAGTGTGCTTCAGTTTCTCTTAAAGTGCGAGAGACCAATTATGCTAAGTTTCTCTATATGAATACATTCATACAAACGAAACGAAGATGGTGTAGAAATACATAATGACCCATTAGAGTCGTAAATGCACCTAGCTTGGACTTGTTGTGGCCAATCAAACCACAAAATTAGTGGAAATGAAAACTGGGCACAGATTCCAGCAATAGGCATCAAATGCTCAATATTTCCAAAATTAATGTTCAAATAAATCCAACGGATGGACTTTATTTCATGGTCGATAACTTGAAACTATCCGTCAGTCCATGGGTGAATAATAACATCTGACAGGAACACAGGATTGTTGAATAATCTTGATGTCAGTGCAGGGATCACAGAGGACTTGAATCTCGGTATTATTAATTAATAGAGACAGGTATTAATGCTCGCTTATTCGTATGAGTTTTAATACAATTTATAGAATTGCTATTATTCATATTTGTGAGCGTAGATCTTGCATTTGTCAAGTTGCAATCGGTGTTTAGGCGGGAATCAGAAAAAATTGAACTAGTAGCGCCGCTAGATGTATTATTATGGGAACTAGTGGAGCTCCTGGTAGACGGAAGGGGAATTTTTATTTGGTGGTCTTAAATTTATCGTGATGTATTTCTTAGTGGAACTATAGGTGATCCTCGTTCAGGTGATTGTTAAATGCACATAAATGAAGCATGACCTTTGTATCCACATCAACAACAAGTAATATTTCGAGCGTCGTCAGTAGCGGGATTATATTTACGACGCTGCTCATCCCGTGAATTAAAAGATCCTGATTTAGATTTTGGAGATTAGTATGGCTTATTCTTTTGTTTTGTACTTCAAATTGCATCAAGTGCTGTTGCTCTGTCATTCATTTCTTCAAATGTGATAGAATTTTGAGTAGCTAAAGCAATCTGCCAGTTTTCTTTAGAAATGTCACAGTGATCTTAGAAATACGATTAGGTTGTGAAATGGTAAAAGGGACTTTTTCTAAAAGAGCATCTTTTGCATAATCAACCAATTTCTCGCTGTGCTACAATTTTCATTCACTTTGGTGGGCTATAAATTCTTGCATCGTAATGCGTCTTCTAAGAATTGAAGCGTGAGCTGTTTTTAATGTAATATAATCGTTATAATTTTTCCCGTAGTTAATTGCAAAATTTACGCGGATCCAGAGAGGTGAGAAACAGCATTTATTAATTTTAGTTCATGTAACCAGTTTGATAATATTGAAATTCTGTCGATCTTGTGGCGACAGCTGATCATCTCCACCCTACTGCTGATCTACCTCTATGGATACGAGCCGGCTAATCTATCAAGGCAAGCATGTGTAAATAAAGTGAAGCTGAAGTGAATTAAATGCCGTCTACTACCCCTATATAAGGTAGCACTGAAAACAAATCACTCGAATGGAATGGGAGAGGAATCATATTCTAGTTTCACAGTTCTCTCTTCTGTCTGTCATATTCATGTAAATTCTTGTTAAGTTTTTTTAAATATACTGTTATTATTGTTGGCATGAGTTTATCCAATCTTTTTAGTGTGATATTTTTAGCCATCTCATCTAGAAAGAACAATTGAGGAACTCATCATGTTGATAGCAAACTTTTGCTACAACCTCTTTAAGTCATTCGAGATCATTGTCAATGGCATTTTATATAAATATTTGAATTAAATTACTCATATCATTATGGATGGGATTTGAATAACATTTGACGTATTTAAATGTTTATCTAATAATTATTTTTTGCGTTTCCACAAAGCGAGAATTATAGCAATATTTGAAGGAGGGGATGTTGGAAAAAGTGATGGATAAGAGCAACTACTTAAAAGTTCTACTGGGTTTCAGACGACTGTTTCGGAATCTTTCAACAAAAAAAATGGCGCCGTTTTGTTATTCGTAGCTAGTACCTTTCGAAGCTTCTGCGAAAGGTTTTTAGAGATTCTTTTAAGAAAACCTACTGCACTATATAAAGTACTGTTAAAAGTAAATGTTTATTTTTAATTCTTCGAAAGGAGAGGTGAAGTTGACAAAACTAACATCTAATTAACATAAAAATACAAACATATCTTATATCGCAAGCAACATCGAACATATCGAATTCCAATGACAACACAGCCGTCTATAATTCAATGACAACACAGTCGTCTTCCATTTTCTAGAAAGAAAAATGATGCTCTTCTTATCCAGAATATCGTCGCCTCAACTTTTTCCACTCATGAGACCACCTGTATCTTCTTTAGAGTAGATTCACCGTAAGCAACCTATTGTTTTGATTGTTACTTGATTTATGGCACATAATGAGGAATTCAGGTCTCATCGAATGTTAACATTCGATGCAAAATGACGACGACAATTCGACGCCGTGGCAATCAAAACCAACCAATGAATCAGTTTCAAATTTGTTTTAGCACTATTTAACAGATGACAGTTCACAATCTTAACATAATGGCAATGTCCATCTCTCGTCAAAAATGGGATTGTATAACCTAAGAACCCTCTTGTATATAACAGAAAAAGTTAACCTGTATTAGACAAATATTAGAGCTCTAAGCGGATTTACATTCGAGCAAACAGAAGCTTTTGCCTATTAATTATACTATCCATTTTATGTAATACTTGATAAGAATTAGATCTCAATTAAATTCATTTACAGCAATAACAGCAAATTACACGCAATCATAAGCAGCAAATGGAAAAAAAGAGAAAAAAAATTCGTTTTGAAAACTCTGAAGTTTACCTCTTTTTCCTACCAGATCCTTTAATTGTAGAAATTATCTTTTTGTTATTCAATGTTATAAAACGTGATAACAAGAATCAAACAACATCAAATTGACATTTGATTAATACAGTAGGAGTTCCTGATTCAAAAAGAAACTTATAGCTTTCTTAATTAGTTACTTACCGCACATCTATTGCTTTCATATTTTGTAAGGGTATTAGGGAAAGGAAGCAATTCGTAGGGATAACTACATGATCTGTCTTGATAAGAAATTAGCAGTTTCGAATAGCTTTGAAAGTGTATCCTCAATACAAAATTAATCATACAGAAGTAGTATTCAAACCAGTATCAGGAAAATTCTCCAAATAACTAGTGTAGAGGCTCATTCAAGTGGAGACAGTAGAAAACAATATCTAACCTCTTAAATACTAGAATATTACTATTCTGTTAACAGCATTTTACCATGCGATACCAAAAAGATATTGAATAGCGGTTATTTGCCAAATCGAAAAATTATGATTGTATTATTTTTTTTTTTCAAAAGTAAATAATTTTCAATATATTAAGTAAAGAACTTTAATGTGATAATTCTGAAAACATAACCACAACATATTTCTTTGCTTCTAAATAAAAAGATGCGATTAATATCACCGATATAATATTATATCCTTGTACTTTGAGGGGCGATACTATAGAAAATTTTAATAAAATAGGTAAAAATTCATATAAAATTCCCTAGTATAAGCCAATTTCAGAGAATGAATGTAACTAACCAGATCGAAAAACTAATTGAAAATTAAATATATATAATCGATTCAATTTAAAAACTTAGCTCTATCAATAATGAACTTTCATCAATTTATAATTTTGTCAGATTAGAACTCAAATTATATTTAGGTTTAAATTCCTTTTTCTTTTCTATTAATTGTTTAATTTATTTCCTGAAAATGGCTTTTACTTATTTAAATCTTACGTTCTTCTGAGTAACATTAAAAATTATGTTTTTCATTGTACAGAATAATAATAAAACAGAATAGTAATAATAATACAGAATAATACAGTACGCAACAGAATAAATGTTATTAAATTTTAAGTTAATTAACATTTATGTCAGCAGAATTTTTAAGCATTATGTATGAATGTGTGTGCTGTTGCTTTCAAAATGGGAAAACTTCTTAAAAATGTCAAGTAAATTATTTCTTCCATCTTTAAACTTCGTTTGTTTCTCTTTTCGTGACAGCTATTATTAAATTTCCAAAGGAACGTTCTTGCATTTCTCCTCCTTTCTCCACGTCATTCAAATTTTAAAGTACTGGAAATCAATTTTTTATATATATATATCTTTCATCTATAATTTTAAACGAGTGAATCTCTGTAATAAAAGCAATTTAAATTGAATTAAATCTCAATAAAATTGAGGTAGAGGATTAGATGAAAAAAGGGCTCGTATTTATACTTCATATAAATTAGTATCCACTAAAACAATTGAAATTTTTCTTGCTTGAAAATATTTCTTCACATATGGAAAAAATAACCCTGATCAGGAGCTCCTGAATCAGTAACACAGTTCTAAAATAATTGCAATAATTCATATCATGTGCAATTTAACTAATCCTAGAAATCATTTTGTCTGAGTTTGATATAACTTATACATATTAAAGTTTCTGTAAGTTTAAAACCAACAAGTAACGAGAAATATAATATTTATGATACAGCTTCAAATATCATAAATTCTGGAAATATATCTGCAATATTAGCATTTAAAAATGTTATTATTTAGCTCAGTAAAATCAATGTATTCATACAAGCATGAAAACATTATATATATATATATATATATATATATATATATATATATATATATATATAATTTAAATTTTCATGCTTTAACAAGCTATTTTACCACAATAAATGGTTCTTTTCGACATACCGAAGCCAAACTCCACAATGGGGGCTTGGCAAACGAACCAGGTTTTAAAGATAATTTAAAATGCCATCTTAAAACTACTAAGCGAATAGGCTAACGGATTGGCTGCCGCCATAAAAACATGGGCGCTCGCTCGCTTCAATAAGTGCAGACGGCATTTGTTATTTAGCAAGTAACGAAAATTGATATATGTTGTTTTGCCACCATTTCGTTGAGATAGTTAAAGAAAAATTAATGCGAAAAGAGTAATAACAGACGGTTATTATATGAATATGTTTTGTTGTGACTACCCAGTAAGATATACCACTGCTAAAAAGAGGGGTAAGTACCTCCTCTCCTTACCTTTCAATTTATATATGAAAATGTTTTATTCATTGACTGTGCTACTCGAACTATATAAAGATGATCACCCTTAATGATATTTCTGTTGTGACAAACTTTATTAAAAGAGTAAATATTAAGACAATTAAGTTGTTAAGCAGTATATTATTTAACGATGCATTTGATCGTAATACAAGAAAAAAAATGAGAAGTTTTTCTCATTTCCCATTGATTTCAATATTGAAGATCGCAGGAAATTAATATTCGATTATTTTTCTATAAATGATATAGTTTGTGTACTAAATGTTTTAGGTCTGGATATTAACGGAAGTAAAGAGGAACTCCTTAATAGACTTTTTCAGTCTTCATCGAACCCAAATGAATTGTAAGATTTAAACTCTAAATCGTTAAGCAGTGACTCTGAAATTTCTGGTGACGAAACAGGAAAAAAAAACCTTCTTCATTCTTTTCCCCTATTGTAATTTCTCCGGCATTGAATCATAACATGTCTGCTACATTTAACTCCTCCCTCTATTTTGTTTTGAAAGATCTCGGAAATTCACATCGAAAGTTTACTGGTTCTGATTCATATGATATAAAGTGTTTTATTCAAGACAGTGAGGAATCGTTTCTTTTTTCCATCGTTAAATGAACAGCAAAAGATTTTATTCACTAAAACTTTAATTGAATGTCAGGCAAAGTTTTCTATATAAGCAACGTAATCTTACGACATGGCTTTCGTTTAAAAACGTTTTTTCAGAAGAATTCCGCCGTCAGTTAAATTTAGCTGAAATTCATAAACAGTTAAGTAGACGTAAATTACGTCAAAACGAATCCCTTTTCGAATATTTTATAGCAATTAGAGAACTCGCAAGTACTTCCTGTGAAATTATTGATGAATCTTCCATATTTTAATATTGTATAAATGGAATACATGATTACCCATCAAATAAAGCTATTTAATGCGGTACTAAATCTATTTCAAAATTTAAAGAGAAACTTCGTATATATGAAAAAATAGTGATAAAAATAAAAAAACCTTTCCAAGAACAAATTCTGAATGAGTCAAAGACGCGACATGAACTCAAAACATAACTTTCAAAGGTCTGAAATCCAAAATGATAATGCATATAATAAACAAAAAGCTTGTTTTAATTGTAATGTGTGTGGACATATTTCTCGTTTCCGTCCCTCCAAATAAAGGGTTAAAATGTAGTGTCTGTAAGAAATTTTGGACATATTTCTACAAAGTGTATCAAAACACCTATTCCAAATCGAACTGATACTGATGTATCAATTATAAATCATTTATCTTCTTTGATATATAAAACTGTTATTATCAACAATAATTAATTTACTGAATTATTTGATACTGGTAGCAGACAACATTTTAACTAAAAATACATACAAAAAAAATGGTTCAACACCTTTAACTACACTTCATAAGTCACTTACAGCGTTTGGTAATAGGCACATAACACCAATCGGTAGCTGTATACAAGAACTTACAATAGATAATCAGAAATTTATTGCTAACTTTTTTGTTGTTAATAATGACACTATGACGTCAGATGCTATTATTGACATGGATATTTTACACAGGCCGAAATAAAAATCAACACAGACGGTGTCAGATTAACAAAACTTTTGAATTCTAAAACGGAAAATGCAGAACAATTTTCGATTACTAATATCTCAACAAATGATAAATTAGAACATGAAATCGTATCACATGTTACTAAAATTCAAAGAAAAATTCTTCATAATTTGGTTTAAGCTATAAGCAAATTGAGACTAAAACTTCTGATATTCAGATGCCTATTAATTTAAAGAAAAAAACACAAATAACACATAAACCACGACGATTATCTTTAGTTGAAAGAAAAATTGTAGACGACTAAGAGATGAAATGATTGGCTGATGGTATTGTTGAGTCATGTTCTTCTGATTTTTCTAGCCAAGTAGTTGCAGTCAGGATAAAAACGGATCGATCCCCGATAGTTTGTATTGATTATAGCAACTTAATAAAAAATATTGTAAAAAATATCTATCTCTTACCATTGATAGATGACCTGCTTGATAACCTTCAAGATACAAATACGATCAGTACAATTGGTCTACGTAATACTTTTTTTCATTTAGAAATATAGCCAAATAGCCGACGATATAAATCATTTGTCACACATAATGGACAATTTCAGTTTCTACGCACTCCGTTCGATCTTTGCACGTCACCAACTGTGTTTCAGCGGTACATAAGCGCAATATTTAAGGATTTGATTATCAAAGGTCATGTTTTAATTTACATAGATGATATCATTATAAAATCTAAAAATACAGAAGAAAGTCTCGAAAGACTTGTATCAGTGTTCTCACTTTCTTCCTCTTAAGAATTAGACATAAATTTTAAGAAATGCAAATTTTTATGTAAACAAATATAATTTCTTGGCCATCTTATTAAAAATGGTAAATTTTACCCGTCACCGCAAAAATTCAAAACTGTTCATAATTTTCCTGAACCGAAATGCCAAAAAGACAATCTTTTCTTCGTCTTGCTGGATATGTTCGGAAATTCGTTTTAAATTATTCCATCATTTCACATCCTTTAATAGAACTTCTGAAGAAAAATCATGAATATAAATTTGCTGATACAAATTGTCTCAAACATTTTTATCTTTCCCACCTGTCCTGAACATTTACAATCAAAACGTTAATACCGAAAGTCATTGTGATACTAGTATCCATGGTTATGGATATATTTTACTCCAAATATCAATAGCAGATAATGTGCTTCACCCAATATATTTTATTAGTAATTAAACTACAGACGCCGAAACAAAATATAGCAAATATGAACTGGAAATTTTAACAATTGCCCAATCATGAAAAACGTTTAGAGTTCTCTTGTTAGGTAAACATTTCAAAGTAGTTAGTGACTTTAAAATAGTTACTGAACGCTTTCGCAATGACACTAAAGAAAAAGATTTGTGCACTCGGATAGCGCGATGGGCATTACAACTACAAGATTTTGATTATGAAATATAGCTTCGCTCCGGTTCTCGAATGAATTTTTAGACACGTTAAGTACGTCTTGAACGACCACTTATGATCGTACAAGACAGTCTCGTTGCAAAAATCAAAAAGGCTCAAGAACAAGACACTGAAATCCAAACTATTAGAGAACTTTTAAAAATCCAACCTTACAACGATTATTTTCTACAATCCGATATACTCTACTAGTTTGTGGATGGTGAAGAACTACTCGTTATTCCTAAAACTATGCAGGACGACATTATACGTTGCCCTCACGAGCGTGGACACTATGCTTCTACAAGAACAAAAGAAGCACTCAAGCATCAGTTCTATATCCCTTAAGTTAAAGAAAAGATAGACTGTTTCATTCAAAATTGTGTTCTATGTATTTTGGTTAATCGCAAACGTGGAAAACAAGATGGTCTACTACATCCTATCGAAAAAGAATCTATTCTTCTACACACATATCATGTCGATTATTTAGGCGCATTCCCTACCCCAAACAAGAATTATAAACATATTTTTTCCAAATTTGTATGGCGGCTTTACCGAAGGAAGTCAACAGATGCTGCAGAAATTATTGCAAAATTAGAAAATCAGAAATACAAATTTGGCAATCCATCTTGAATTATTTCTGATCGAGGTACCGTATTTACTTCACAACAATTTCAAGATTATTGCAGTACTGAAAATATCAAACATTTCCCAATCACCACCGAATTACCTAGAGCAAATGGATAATTATAGTGTTTAAGTTATTTCAATTGAAACAGTTATACCTAAACTCTCCATAGACAATCCAGAAAAATAGTATATGCACGTGAAAGAAGTCCAGAAAGTTATAAATTCAACGTTCCAACGAAGCATTCAAACAACTCCTTCGAATTATTGTTTGGTATTAAAATGAAGACTCCACAAGGTCTCAATATCACAAATTTACTTAATGAAGAATAATGACCTCATCAACAACCGCGACGAGTTAAGTAAACAAGCTAAACAACAAATCCTGAAAGTTCAAGATGAAAACAGGATAAGTTACTACCACCGGTGAAGACCAGCAACTACTTTCAAGCTTCATGATCTTGTCGCCATCAAACGTGTTCAACTCGGACGAGGACTCAAACTAAAATCCAAATACTTAAGTCATACAAGATAACGAAAATCAAACCGAACAACACTTACAATTTTTAGAAGTGTGGCTTTTTTTGAAGGACCAGCGAAAACTAGTACTTGTGCTGAAAATCTCAAGCATTGAACTAATAACGCTGTTACCTGACAAACTAATGCAATTACATTTTCATCCGAACCTTAAAAAACATTT
>BMAW01016025.1:0-13279 GCA_019974015.1 Nephila pilipes
ATATATATATATATATATATATATATATATATATTCTATTGAATGGGAAAATGCTTAAATCGATTGACATATACATAAAACAGATTTAAAATATCAGAAGGAATTCATATTAATATGATTAAATTTTAGACTACTAAAATTTCAAAAGGAAAGGTACGGCTTGTGGCAAAAGCAAAATCTAGCTATGTTGAGCCACATAATATGTAACTGTGATCTAGACGAGAGAAAGATGGAAGAAAAAGGGAAAATTGGATGATGAGAAAGAATTAGAAAATAGAATGATTGATAATTAACGTCCCACTTGAAAGCAAACGACTGATATTGGTGGTGAACCTCGTAATATTAAACACCTATCAAGTGATGAGATCAATATATAGTTGGCATCCCCTCTCTCAATTTCCACACTGAGCCAATGGAAAGATGAGCTTCGTCAGATTTAAAGTACATCAGTCTCGCTACAACGGGTTGAAAGCAAAGGATATCAAGCAGACGCATCACCCGCTTTTACCAAAGACAGTAAGTCCCATAGAAAACAAAAATACCACTAGGGTACATCAAGGTCATGATTCCCGTACTTACCTAAAATGGTAAGCATCTCGAAGGTCTGAACAACTAGAGAGTTATTCGTGAACTGCTCATTCTGTCGACATGGCATAATTTCTTAAATAAGCCCAAATTTCAAGAAGGTACTTTTCAATCGAACCAGGATGCACTATTTCAACTGGCTTAATTTGAGCAGTGTTTCCCAGCCCTAGTATTATTCAAGACCGTAACTGCATAATTTAAAAAGAGAAACTTACGAATACTTACACTAGGCGTTCAAATAGTACAGAAATCTTTTGTCCATAGGATTGTGAATCTGTCTTCAAACAGTGGACTGCAGAGCATCGTAGTCTACAATTATTAGCCGAATTTCTCTCTACTCATCTCACTGTTCGTTTTCTTAGGAAGCCTCTTCTTCAAAATAAAAAACACTAATTTATCCACAACTGTAGCGCGTTAACAGAGACACAAAACCACAATTATTGATTACCCCAATGTTAAAAGACCCAAGTTCCAGGGACCCCTAATTCAATAACGGACTTATATCAAATATTGCTAAGGATACGAAAACTATTTTTCAAAACAGTTTTAAGTCATTTAACAATTCTTTCCTCGCTTCGTTGAAATCAAAAAGTGTAGTAACTCGCTTTAATGCAAGATAACGCGTAAGGTTAAGAAACACGACCAGATGAGTAATCTTTTAAGTGAGCCATATACATCCGAATCAAATAACATTTTGATGCCTAACCATTGGTGGGGGAAAGATAATATGTATAGACGTGGTAGAAAGGCTAACCCAGTTTTAAAATCGAATAAAATCCAAAAAATGACGATTCAAGAGAAATATTTTACTTTTGAAGTACACATAATGTAGCGTCATAAAATTTCATTGTGATTCAAGAGTTTTGAAAATAACATCATTTAAAATCCAAAAAATCCAAAAAATGACGATTCAAGAGAAATATTTTACTTCTGAAGTACACATAATGTAGCGTCATAAAATTTCATTGTGATTCAAGAGTTTTGAAAATAACATCATTTAAGTGGTGGTCGCTAATGTCGACGAGATCGTGAAATATCTCTAAGTTCTCCAATAGTCCTTTGAATGATATCCTGTGGAGTCCCATGGTTTTCCTGTATTGTTTTTCTGCCTCGTAGAGTAATTCAATGACTTGTGAATGAAGTCTTCAGTAAATGAGAGGAATGATGAAGTTTAATGACGCAAGGACCAGATATGACTATGCTGCCCTAAAACAAAGTATACCCTCATCTAGACGATTATTAAAAAATGGAAAAAAGAAAAAAAATGGTTGATAAGAAAACGGGTCGAAAATATGGAAGGATATCTATGGCATCCCGGAGTAGGGAGTAGGGGCGTCATCCCTGTTTACCATTAACAAACCCCATAGGAAAGAAAAGATCACTAAGGTGCCTCGAGCTGTGCCTACATAAAGGACAGCTTTAGAGGGCGGAGAAATTCTTCTAGCATATCACAATAATTATTCATGTAGCAAATACTGTAACACTATCTTTTTCGAAAAATATAGACCTGATATGCCGAAATCACTAATGGCACACCAGATGGTAACTTACGGACTGTGAAGTGATCTCTGGCGTAGTATGTGAGAGTTGCTGTCTCACCAATATCTAAAATTCTGTATCTCAACCATCCCCCTTAAACGATAATGAGCTTCATCACTGCATGCTAGAAGAGTTGTCAGGAGAATGACCTGAGATATTCCTGACACAAATTGGAACGAGTTTCATAATTCTTCTCGTTTAAATACTGTCAACCATTATCTTAATAGGGATACCTGTTTAATGACTAATTTAAAATTCTGAAGGCACTTCGATCAATCATTGATCAGGCATGACACATTTTTAAAGTGGAACGTCAGGGAGAACGTTAAAGTGAACGTCACATTTTCATACACTAATGACTCCTTGACTTTCTTTTCGTTGCTGCAACATTTTCTGACCCAGCAGCCTTCCTTGATCGTCCATGACTTTTTCTGTTAAAAAGAGATGACGATTGTCCGGAGTTGGAAATGACTGGAAAAGCGATTGTTTTTCCATTCGGAATCACAACGGCTAAGCAAAAAATGCCTTTGAAAGGATCGTTGCACCATTACCACTGGTTCACTATTTTTTAAAAACTCTTCGACAACAAAAGTGGATACTGACCACTCCACTACATAGCCTTAACTGTTTTTAAATCCGAATGGAAAACTATTCCAATTCTTTTGTGCACAAATTATAAAAATCATAAAAACTAACCAAAAATAACTTATTACACACCACGTGACACACATTGTCAACTTGCAATTGATTATACATATTTCACTACCTCGTAAAATTATTCTAGCTTTTTTTTTCTTTTGACATTTTTTTTTTGTCTGGCAATGCTCTCATTTTGCTACTTAGTTCTGTATGATTTCTGATAAAGAGCGATGCTTGAAAATGGCATGAGCTCACGCATCCGAGTGGCCACGCCCACTGCCCTAAATCCATAACAGGTAGAGCAATCCCTTCATCTAATCAGGACAGACTTTTGGCCGCACCCTGTACAATTAATGGTGTTATGTATAAGCAGACTTCTGTTTGTATACAAAGTGCAACAAAAGTACATTTGTTGGACAACTATATCATATTATGATTAAAGTTATTTCTTGTCTACTTTAGCAACTACAGTTAGTGCTCTTTAATCCGCATTTGATGGTTCGCACATTATATAATGCGGCATCAATAGAATTGTTTACTGCGTGTATTCGCAATTAGTTGACCTTGACAGGCTGAGCGCGACATAGCGTTGTTCGTGTTTTTGCCCAGTGTTTGTCAGTTTTCATTTCAATATGATGTTTCTTTTGATCAAACGTGCTACGTATCCCGTTTGAACAATATTAAAACTGAGTACATACAGTTGTAATATTCTCGAAGCCTAACTGTAGAATAAAATATTCTCGAAGCCTAGCTGTAGAATAAAATATTCTCGAAGCCTATTCGTAGAATAAAATATTCTCGAAACCTACCAGGTGTTCGTCAAGTCTTAATAAAACTAATTAGCGTACGCATATGACTAGAGCAGCTTGCCATAATTTCTTCTAATCATCATTGTACTGCATTTTCTTTCTTTCTTTTTCTTTTTTTTTTATTAATACAAGAATATTCACTTAAATTGATGTTCATTGTTTGAATGGAATTTTGTGCATGCTTGAATGAAGCATAATACTTTGTTGGATATTTATATCGTCTACACAAGTTTAGAATGTTTGTAAATACATTTAAAACATGGTTTAATTGCTTAAAGTTTTGTCTAGGGGGATTTAGAAGCATCTTTTGTATCTCTACTTCTATCACTGACGCTCTCTAATCCAGAAAAATTGCTAATTGGGCACGGCCATGATCTGGACCGAGCATGATTGAAGAGCGCTTACTGTACTCGATTCGACTCAAAGGAATATTAAATATATTAGATGAGGATTTTATAATCCCTTTAACAAAATCTTAAGATAATATATATTTATGTAGAAAGAATGAAACTTTATGTGAAATATATCAATAAAGTAAAATATTAATTACATAAATAAATCTGAAATGGTAGAGGATAATCGATTACAATTCCAGTTAATTTAATAGTTTTATTTTTTAAGAAGTATTAACACACTATATACACGTACTTCATAGAACAAACACGTATTTTCATTGCAATACAATTGTAATTAGGAAGTATATTGCATTATAATGATAAATTAAAAAAAATTCTATCTCATTTAATTTATCGGCTTGGTTTAAAAATTCCGCAATAGTTTGAAATGAAGTCCTAGTTAATATTGTTTGCGGATTATCTCTGTTTTGCATATCGACAAAAGGAAATTTCTAAAAACACGATCTGTATTTTTAAGTGGCCAAGGTAGCCTATTTGTCACGGTTTCGGATTCGTGGTCAGCGGTTTTCGTTCAGTCGTGTGTTCGAGCCCTTGGCCACCAAAGATCCGCCGTGTAGCCGGGGCCGATGCACGTTAAATCTGTCGGGGCTCAAAGCTCTCCCAATGGCGTGGTGTGGAAGTTAAAAGAAGGGCTGCCAGCGCAGGTGTCGTCCTCCTCACTTGACCGAGGCTCAAAAGTACGAGGTCCTTCGCCAATAGCCCTCATATTGTTTCTAGTGTGACGTTAATAAAAACTAAACTGTATTTCTAAATCCAACTTTTTAAAATGTTTTAGTTAAACAGAGCGTTTGAATAAATCGAATCTCATATATTAGGGAAATAAATACATCTCTATACAAATGTGCATATGTTCTGCATGAAAGAAAGTCTTAAAAATATTTTTTACTAAAAATTTCACTTCATTTTGTATTTAAATTAAAACTATACAAAAGAGAAATTTTTTAATTACTATACGTATCTTATCCATATTTCAATGATCATTCTTAACTGTTGAGGAAGAGCAAAATCATTGAACTTAGTAGCAAATCTAGAATTGACGGTGTTTTTTAAATGTACCTCCCGGATTCCATCATAAACAATGTTCCATATTAAATAACTTAACTTTCCTCATATGTCTTACAAAAAATGCACACTTATTATAATTTTAAAGTCGCCATCATTGAAAAAATTACTGTATTATTGGGAAAAAACCACACTGAATGAAACTGAGAAATTTATATGATGATCAAAAGCTAGACATTTATTTTTTTAACTAAAAACTGATTATAAATATAAGTAAAAAAAAATTTAATCACGTTTTTGTCTTAAAAAAAGAGATGGACTAAAAGGTATAAAAATATTTTTTTTAAAATTAAAGATAATTTATAAATGCTTGAGGCGCTTAACCAAGACACCTTGGTAATTATTAATAAATTAAGAACCATAGATACTTATCATTTTTGAGAGCAAAAGAAATATTAATGCCAAAAACGTTTGTAAATTATATATTATTTGACATTTCAAATAATTATGTTTGCACCTTTTAGTCTGCTTTTAAATAAAGGTTTGATTTAGAAACAATTTACTTATATTTATTTAAATCTTTTTAGTCCGGAAACTTAGGACTAAAAAGTAATTACGTGAGCTATACGTGTGCAAAATTTAAACTGAATTGAACAATGTTAAATTCAAGACCCGAGACCACAGGTTCCTCGAAATTTTGATCCACATTCAAGAGAAGAGTGTGTGCACATAAGAGTTCAGTTAAAGATAGTATAATTTCCATTATATTCTGGGAAAAAATACAAAGATCAATCACAGTTATTTAAAAAACTCTATGGATACAGTTTATTAGTTTCAAACAAAGAAATGAGAGCGAGATTTTACAAATTTATAGGGTATTAAGTTTATTTTAAGATTTCAGTGCAATTGCTTTTATATTAAAGATTATTAAAAAAAAACATTTCATCCTTTTACCACGGAAATACTAGTTTTAGAGATGAAACATCGTATGATTTTTGTTACGCATTTTATGTGTCAGTTTTCCTTTCAATGGTATATACAAACTTGTCAAGTCCTAATTCTTACAGATATTCAGAGGTATAAACAGGAAAAATTTAATTTAATTTAAATATAACTTAATTATGTATTTAAGGGAATTCGTTGAAAAATAGGAAGGAATATAGATATTTGAATAAAACTTACGAGGCGGGAAAGATTTTAGATTTAGAAATGTTTTTACACCATATTTTCCGACATTCACTTCTGCGGAACTTAATTTAAAAGCACTCAAACTTTCTTTTATATTTATTAAGCAAGTTTTACTCTTAATGAAGGGTTCAAAGATTTTTCCTTTCATTTTTCAAAATAAAACTTCTACTTTCTCTTCTTAAACTTGTGGAACTCTTCGTAAAGTATTTTTTTTTATTTTTAACACACTGCGGAAATTTCTAATGAATTACATAATTCCCTCCAATTAATCTAAGAATTAAATAAATTTCTATTACAAATTTATAATTAAGACTAATTTTAAAATGAAAATATTTATTATACAGTTAATAAAAAGAAGTATCAGAATAATGTAAAATTTGCACTTTTTAATGCAATAAAATAACAAAATCGGCATTGTAAATTTATGTTATACAAAAGTTTTACATACCCAATGTATTTTGTAACAAACAAATACTTAAAATAAAAAATATTGTTTTCAGAAAACAAATAATGAAATTTGCATTACAAAAAAGTGTTAGGACATCAGATTTGAATGTAGAATAAAGTATAAAATAAAAACAAGTCTTAAAAAATGACTGTAAAAAAGTAAAAATGACACGAAAATTTTAAATTAAAAGTCAATACTTGGTATGAATTCCTTTGGTTGCAATAACCGCATTCAAACGTCTCGGCATCGATTCAAACAAATCTTTCGTCACATTTGGAGCTATGATGTTCCATACATTTCCTAAAGCTCTTCTTTCAGACTAAATTTGACGATTATTGAGCCATTTTCTTATTTGTACGTCCAATACATGCCGCAGGTACTTGATTGGGTAAGGTCTAGATACTGTGATAGAGTTACAAGTCTGTGGGAAGCATTATAGAGAAGTCACTTTTTGGTTTTGTTGGCAGTATGCTTACAATCTTGGTCTTGACGGAAGATAAAAGTCTTCTGCAACTCTAATTCTCTTGAATTGTTTTTCAGATTATGGCGTAACACGTCAAAGTTGTCATTTTCTACTAAAAAATTTGCAGATTTCCAACTCTGTTGTAACCCATACAGTCCCAGATCATAACTTTAACTCCTCCCTGTATCACAGTTTTCAACATATTCTGATACTCTAACGCAGGATTTTCCTCCCCCACCCCTTTCTTCACATCGTAAGGACATGTTTTGGTTTGATAATTTCAAACTTGCTTTCGTCGGAAAAAATTGCATTTTTCCAGAAATCTAATGGTTTGTCTTTGTATTTTTTGACAAAATCTAATCGGTTTTTTTCCCTATTAGATTCTGAAATATATGGTTTTTACTTTGGTCATTTTCCTTATATGCCTGCGTCGTCTAAAAACATTTCTAACTTTCTGAGATGTTACGCTCTTTTCCGATGCTAATTCAGGCTCAGATGCCAGCATATGAGCACTTCTCGATGGAATTTTCACAGTATTGTTTACGAATTGTCGTCTTTCTCTCACAGTCAGTTTTCTTGGCCTCCTTGATTTTTTCGGATCAATCGGTCAGATCTTTCCGACTGGTGCAACAGCAGTCACATTTTTCTTTTTGACAATATTAAGAATTGCACTGTGAAATATTTAACTCATGAAATTTCACAAAACGTTTTGTCACTGTGGTGCAGATACACGACTTGTTCCCTTTTTGTCAGTGAAATCTCTTTTGCTTTAGGTGCCATGGCAAAAAATTTGCTCGTAATCTGATAGAAATGAATTGGAAACAAATGAAAAAAAAAAAGAATTTTTAACTAAAGCTTGTTTGCCGCTGACCTTGAAAGTTCAATGATGTTACAGTTCGCTGCAATTCGCATACTCTCTTTTATGTTCTGATACTTTTTTGCACTACTAATTTTGTTATTTTTATTTAGAAAATTTTGTACCAACATTAAATTTTTTTTTATTACATACTATCTTATGAGAAATTCTATCTTAAGAAAATTTGTTGTTTGATTTGTTTCATTTCATTTTAGCTTGAAAATTCCGATTTCGTTGTTTTCTAATACATTTTTGTTGACAGCATATGTTTAGTATATTTGCTTGAAGTTTTGATAAAAATTCAAGGAATGTTACTTTTAATACAAAAGACAAAAGGTGTAAATCTCTGCGTTGAAATTTGTGTGAATCAAATGTTGGAGAAATTCTATTCGACGAGAAGTGAAACAATGTAGCAGGACCCTTAAATCTAACCGATTTATCTTTAACCAGTACAGTACAACTAAAATAATTGAATAGACATTTGCATTTTAGAACAACATTTAATAGTATTACATCACATCTAAGTACAAAGTTCCATAGAACACTAATAATTATTCAAAGAATATTAAATATTTTAAAGTACAAAATCATTGCCAACTTTAACAACAAAAAGAATAAAACAGACGACTATGTTATAAAAAATTAGTTATTAAATTAAACTTTAAAATTGGAGCAAACGATACATAATTACTGTAGACAATAGTATTCTGTTCTAATATAAAATTAAAGCAGATAATGAGTTATTAAGTTGGATTTATCTAAGCGGTGCAAATATATCTTATGTAAACGAAATACAATTACTATTTCTATAAAATAGAGATAAATCTTTAAACAATATCTATTTTGAACAGCATCCAAAAATATTGCCGTTACAAGAGTCACTTTTGAAATGAGTTTTCAATATTCCACACACGAATACTGGGAAGAAGGTAAAATTCTATTTAAGGTAAAGAATTCTTGTCTAAATTTCGAAAGGAGAACAACTTTGTCCCTCCCCTCCCTTATTGCATCAAACATAAAACCGGCAAACTGCTGGTGTTTTCACTCATCCTAGACCCAAAGCCTAAAACTGCTGTAAACCTTTATGACTGTACAATAAAACGTCGTGTCAAAACACATAAAACATTCATGTGAAAAATTCATGCTTTCGAAAGGCACAGTATGTTGACTTTTGACTTTCTTTGATTATAAACTAAACTTTAATTCTTTTAATGTTATTCTCGAAAGCAAAAGGTCACTTTATTTTTTTTTATTTTAACATCCTGTTTCCTCGAAAGATCAACAGATACTTCACAGAAATCTCCATGTATGATACCAACTCAAATATAATATAGGTATTTAGAATTGATAGTTTAAACGAACCGAATAATTTTGAATATTCTAGTTCTACGTTGAATGAAAGTAAGCATTTTAAATACCAAAATTTCGATTTAGATTTATAACTCTTGTTGGACTAAATTGATGGTACAGTAATTAATTCAGATTTGAATGCCACCATTCTAAGCCCATTTAGTCCAGCAGGAACTGACACACCTCAAAGGTGTTGTGATCTATGTACTCACGTTGATAATGGATTTAGAGTGCAGCCTGCCTGCTCAAATGTCGATCTCGTCATGAGAGCGTTGTTAAAAATTACAAGATATACTGACTTCGTTAAATGAACTTACAAACCAGAGGAGAAAAGGCTGTTGGAAGGGTTCAAACAAGTAGTCAGTAGATTAACTGTCAATTTTTTGTTCATGTTGCCTGTAGTAAAAGGATTTAAATAAATTTAAATATTTTTTTCAGTCGCCCTAAAGCGATGTGCTTACAATCTTGTATAAATACAATGGTATTAATTATAAATATAACGTACGAGAAGAAATATAATAATACGAGAAATCTATCAATCAGTGTATTCCGAAGAATTTTGTGGATACATTTAATTAGAAGCAAAATATTTCAAAATTTATTGTAGATAACATACATATTTATTTTATCAAAATAATTGCATTTACAATGCATAACTAGACACTTATTGCAGGCCAGCTTTTCTCGTAACCCTAAATAAAGCTTTAATTTTCATATTAAATCAAATTTGATTCGATAAATAATATACGCCATAATTTCAAAATTTGAGCAATAATTATTTGAACCGCTCTGTTGACATTCGTCAATCTATAGAATTTTTTTTTTGAAGTTCATCTTTGGATTAGCATGCAATCTAGATCCGATCATAAAAACATATTCGAGATTTCAACAGATTATGCTAATTAAATTTATATTTTGAATATTCACAAGGTTTTAAATTTCTTGCGCAGTATTAAATAATGAAAGAATAAAATTGCACACACAAAAAGATTTTGGAACAAAAACATTATTTCCTTAATATCCTAGCAATGGTGTAGTTATTACATTTTAATGTAAAATCAATATAATAACTATTTAAAATAGTATGAACATTAAAGTAAAAAAATTGGTGAAATAAGGATTAAAAATTTACGCTATATAAACTGTTCCTTCCTTTGTAAAAAAACTCTCATTGTAAAAAAATAAAATATTTTTACTTTTGAGATTGCCATAGTGAAATAGATACTAATTTATTTCCCAAGTTTCTTAACAGCTTTAGTTTTGGACTTTTACTGTACTTATGATGTGCAGATAAATTTGTAATATTTGGAAATTTAAATAGACATTAAAGTAAGGTTTAACACAATTTATTGACTAAAAATATATGTTGCAATTATTAATTTTCATTGTTTAATTCTCTGAGTACAACTTTTATAGGTAAAAAGATTTTGTTACTATAGATTAATGCTAGTATTACTAATTAAAGTTCTGAGTAAAATAAATAGTACATATTACTTCATTTAAAATCTAATTTTATAATTTTCACTTTATAAAATTTTAATTTCTAATTTATGTTTATTCGAGAATTACATTCATGTAAATTAATCATATTCATATTATAAATATATTTTATCTATAATGATAAAACGTCTTACAACATTCGTCAATGAAATTGAGATACATTCTATAAAAACTTAAAATAAGTTACTAAGCTGCTATTTTTTAACACTTAATAGTGATATACCATATTAAATGAACACATAAAAGTATAATATTTTAAAAATAATTAAATTTAGGATGTTTCAAATATAAAAATGTATTTATATATTTCTATTATTTCTAACAATGCTATCGATGAAATATTTTGAAATTATTTTTTTTATTATTTTTAACTTATATGAAAACTATAAGGGTTTTGATTTACAATGATTTATATTCACTCTTTTCTTTTGGTGATATAATAAAGAGGATATATTCTCAAAGGAAAAGCTCAAGGATCTTGAATTGATAATATTTTTCCACTGCGAGAAATGTTTAAGAAACAGTTTGGATATAAGAATCGATAACAGAAAATACATAGAATATATTTATTGAAGATAAATTTTATCGAACATTATTATGATCGCTAAATTTTTTCGAACATATTTATAATCGATAAATTTTAACGAATATATTTATAATCGATAAATTTTATCGAATATATTTATTATCTATACATTTTATATTAACATATTTATTCCGTAAAAAAATCGATACAAGAAAAACACGATCAACTTACTAGCGATATCTAAGTGATCCCTGGAATACATTGTCTATCGCTGTTTTTAAAAATAAACTAATTAAAGGTGAATCGAACGAAACTTACAATAGTCTTCTTTCAATTAGATTCAAAACTAAGAAGGCATTGTTCAAGCGAAACTAACAAGACTAAAGTAAAAGGACAAATAAGAAGAAAAGAAACGTGTGAAGGAATGCGAGAAAAAGTAAAGAGCACTAATGGAACATTTCTGAGAGAGAAATATGAGAAAAAGAAAACACTAGTGGTTTTGTTCTGGCAGCCTAGTTAAAAAATAATACAGAGCTGGAATCTAAAAGTCAAGCCCCTTTAACAATTCCAAGACTTTACGTAAACGGGAAATTGGTTCTATGTTATCCGTGTAATATATATGACCATAATACAGCTATTAACATTTCATGCGTCAAGTGAAACAAAAAATATTTTTTTTAGTTTGATTTTATCGATACAATTTTTACTAGATACATATCATTTTTAAACATCTCTTCAGGTTGTATCAGATTAAAAAGAATAAAAAAATGCATTACATATATTAAATTTTTAGTTCATTTATGAAAATTACTTGAAAATATAGAAGACAATAATTCTTAGAATAAATTCTAGTGAAACATTATTGAAAAGTTTACGTTGCGTATCAGAATTTAAATCTTTGGTTAAGATTTTAATTTAATGAAGATTAAGATTTTTCCTATGGAGCGCTGAATGCGATGAAGCCACGTTACTGGTTTGCGCAGACAACGTTTTGGTAATTAGTGAGGTAATTTTAGTTAAATTTGTCAGATAATTTTAAAACAATTGTTAAGTTCCATTTTAGTCTTCAGACCTTCAAACTATTTTTTAATTTAGCTTCTTTTTTGGCATGTTTGAGTGTCAAATGATTTTGATAATGTTGCAAAAATTCCTCTGTCTCGTACAAATGTAAGGGTGAAATCAGTCCAAGAAGGAAGATAATGGCAAATGTCACTTTATTTACAAATATTCGGGACAAGATCAACACAATAAGTGAAACTTGGATACATTAATATCACAGTTAGGAAACACATTGCTTGTTCATATTAACAACACAACTGGAACAAAAACAGCCCTTGTAATGACATTCACTGCGCTTTCAATAACGTTCAGCTCACCAACTTACAAGCTGAAACTACCGATAAACCTCCAAAGTAATACCTCGTATAGACTCCGACTGTTTCCGGCAGTCTCCTGGCAGATTCAGGCCACTTCTCGACAAATTAGCTCAGCCAATTCTGAGGGCTTCACTTGGCAAAGTTTCAACCGATTCCATCACGTTTCCCGCTTCCCTTTATTTGTAGCTGTTCCGGGTAGGTGTGACGTCAAAGGGAAATTTTAAGAGAAGTCCATAACTTTTTCCCATCGAGAATAGACCAGATTCTAACTTTTTCTGGAACTATTTCAATCACCAAATCCTTCACCAATGTTAATGGATGATTGCTTAGCTTTCCTTGGCAAATGGACGAAAATCTCTGTAAATGTCTCTCCTCTTTTATTAGAGGAAAAATGCAGGGAAGCGTTATCGTAAGTTTGTAACAATATATTGCAGTGAGTTTCCAGTACTTTGTATTTCTTTAATTATCTTTCTATTTTAAAATTTTTGCACAACATCAAACTTGTGAAAGAGCCAAACATGTTTGATAAAAAAAATAATTAAGATTCTTCTGTTAACATATTATGGAGCTCTTTTTTTATTT
>BMAW01016028.1:0-13264 GCA_019974015.1 Nephila pilipes
TTTAACAACTCTACAAATATTTTTGTAAGTAAAAATACTATTTAATTTAAAAAAACATATGTAGATACGTTACGTAAAAGATATTCGTCATACAAGAGAAGATGGAAACCAACACTAACATTTTACTTCAACACAGTTGAAAGAACTCTTTATTGAAAAAGAAATTAAAAATTAATTTTACGTATATTACACATAATTGCTTCATGAAACCCAGGTACATATTTAAACACGTGTAAACCGATGATTTTTTTTTTACTTTATTCAGACCAAGTGACCATGGTGATTAGTCGGCATTTTCGTATTATGTTTGTTTACCAGTGGACACATTGTATACGCTATTTGTACATGATGAAAATAATGTTCGTGACCAGTATATCATGCCAATATACGGAATGGGTAGACAGCTGTTTTTCATTTTTAACATTTATGGGAAAATTTAGACAAGTTTGAAAAGTTTAGTACATTACTTAGTTATTTTTAATAAAAAAATGAAAACAAGTGATAAATAATTACAATGTGATAATTATACTCTTAGAAAGTTAACAATGAATTTATTCTAACGAAACAAAAGTTAAATATTTTACTACATGACATCTACACAAGTATCGAGAAGGGCATTGTCGTCATTAGATTAATCGATTTCTGTTGAAATTCCATCATATTTTACAAAACTCTTTATCGGAATGTCAAATAAACCATGTACTCCATGGTTTTTATCCGTACTGCCTACATCCGCTTATCTCTTCGGTATTAGACAGTCTTTTAGTTCAGCAGTGAATCTATCAGTAAGCCTCTTTTAGTCATTTTATTTCACGATTCATAAGCAAGGAAACAAATTTGCAAGGTCTATGAGTGGTTGCATCGAACCCACATAAAAAAACTAATTTTACCGCATAACCGTCTGAGGAATCGAAAATACAAAAATAAGATGTTGTGATAAAATTATAAAAAATATGAATAAATTAATAAGAAAATAATCAAGAAAAATAATTTTAATAAATATCTGTTCTGCAGGAGCCGATTTTTTGAAATAGGTGAGGCGCTTAACGTTAAAGGGTCTTGCAAAGCTGTGCTTTCTTGTCACATTTTATATTGTTTTTCCGCTACGTGGCGGGTGTAAGTGCTGACTTTGAGTGACAAGAGATTTCAAACTCTTGATCTGTCAGCCAAGAGAAAATAAATTTCTAATCGCTTTTTGCATTGTTCTCTTATCAACCATGGCAAAAGATTCTCCGTACTCAGTTATTATGGAAAGTTTTAACTTACCGTCAAGTATTGAAGACAGCCAATAAACTGCGTCATGCAGTCAAAACAAAAGATGTGAAATAATGGTAAAGGGATGGTTTCATGACATTGTCCGTCCATTAATGCACTGGTTGAACCGAAGATCTCATTGAATCATATTGCTGGAAACAGCTTGATCCTCCTCAGTATTGCCCTGATCTGGCACCTCCGGACTGTTGAAAAGTATTTAGGGTGGATAGCCTATGATGAGGGTGGATAACCTCACAACTTAAAACCATCAGGCAGCATCTTCAATGATTATGGAAATCAGAAACTGTTGTATGATCTGATAAATACATTAATGTTGAAGTAATTAAGTTCAATAGTAAATTAAAGTAAATGCTTTCTTATTAATTAAAATCAAGAAAACTGTCCTTCTTTAATAGTGAAACTGTGAAATATCTGCAATTCAAACAATTTCGTAAGATTACATTATAGTTGTATATAGTTTTTAAGATGCCTAACACGAAAGGATGAAAAGTCCTATTTAAAAAAAATGTGAGATCTAAAGGTACCAATGTGCTGTTATTAACCAGTAATAATCGTGTACATCTTGATCCCATCTCGAATAAATTAGAGTATATTCATGAAATTCATTTTAAAGTGTTCAGGATAACTATATTTTAGATTTTATCAAAAAAAATCGAATTTTTTTTTTTAAGATTTTAGGTGGTAGGGATCCCTAAAAATCTATGTTTATTTTTATTCTAAATACAAACATTATTCTAGAGAGAGACACTTTATATCCAATCTATAAGATGAAGTTAGGGACTTTTTTTTTGAAAATAACCTTCGTAGACGTAAATTTGAAATTGAAATGTTTTATTGTTTAATATGTTCACCAAATTATTTCATCATTGGATTTTCAATATCAGTGGGTATTTCAAAATTCATGGGTAAAGTTTAAAAAATTAGAAAGCATCTAAACAATCAGTTTTCTTCAAACAATGCGGACAAGCGGAGAGTAGATTGAGGCGTTTTAAGGATTGCTATAAAAGGTGAGTTTTCCTGCAACGTCAAATTTTACCGTGGATTGTGAAGGCATGGTGATGTACAGTGATCAGAAAAGTTCATGTCCCCAGAAATTCTCGTAGATATGACGATGTGGAAGAAATCTTGAGCTGTATTATCTAGCTGCAGCGCGCCTTCAGAGGTTCATCTGAATGCTCCTTAATGCATTATGGGGGAAATTGCGTTAGCATGTCCTTCTATCCCCGGCTTGTTTTTTTCCCGAGTTTCTGAAACACTTAAATAATGCTTAATGTGTCTATCAAATTGTCTGTGTATATGTAGTAATAAATCTTGAGGATGTATTGGGTTGCAACAAACTTGGATAGGATTTCAACTATAGATGGCGCCGGTGTTCAATTTTTTTTGTAGGTTTGAGACGTAGTACAAATGTAAAACACATTTTTATTTGATAGTTGGCAATTAGGCATTCAATCAGTAAAAAAAGTTTTTTGATCGTTGCGTGTTTTCGCTTTTAGCTTCGTTGAAGAACAAATTATAAGGAACTTGTCATATTTTGCTTTTTTATTTCCGCAAAGGAAAACACATCGCAAGCTCATAAAAGTTTTGTGATGTTTATAGGACGAAGCCTTAAAGAACGGCAGTGTCAAAATTGGTTTGCCAAATTTCGTTCTGGTGATTTTTTCACTCCAAGATGAAAAACGCTCTGGTCGTCCAGTTGAAGTTGATGACGCCCAAATCAAAGCAATAATCAATTCGGATCGTCACAGTACAACACGTGAGATGGCAGAGAAGCTTCATGTATCACATACATGCATTGAAAGTCACTTAAAACAACTTGGCTATGTTCAAAACTCGATATATGGGTTCCTCACGAACTGAAATAAACGCATTTAATGCAACGCATTAACAGCTGCGATTTGCTAAAGAAACGTAATGAAAATGATCCATTTTTAAAACGACTGATAATTGGCGATGAAAAATGGGTTGTTTACAACAATATCAAGCGGAAAAGATCGTGGAGCAGGCCAGGTGAACTCACTCAAACAACATCAAAAGCTGATATTCATCAAAAGAAGGTTTTGTTATCAGTTTGGTAGGATTACAAAGGAATTGTCTACTTTGAACTCTTACCACCCAACCGAACGATCAATTCTGATGTCTACATTAAACAACTAACGAAATTAAACAATACAGTTGAAAAAAAGCGGCCCGAATCGACAAATCGAAAAGGTGTTGTATTCCATCATGACAATGCAAGGCCACACACATCTTTGGTCACTCGGCAAAAATTATTGGAGCTTGGTTGGGATGATTTGCCACATCCACCATATAGTCCTGATCTTGCACCATCTGATTACTTTTTGTTTCAATTTTTACAAAACTCCTTGAATGGTAAAAATTTCAATAATGATGATGATGTCAAATCGTACCTGATTCAGTTTTTTGCTAATAAAAACCAGAAGTTTTATGAACGTGGGATTATGATGCTGCCTGAAAGATGGCAAAAGGTCATTGATCAAAATGGGCAATACATTTCAGAATAAAGTTATTTAGTTCCATGAAAAAATTGTCTTTGATTTACTAAAAAAAATCCGCAATTACTTAGTTGCCAACCCAATATGTTAGTAGATAAATCGAAAGTGATGTTTTAAGTTTTAATCTACTTATGAGAGAGAAAATTAATTACATGTTGTAACTTAAAGCAAAACGTAATTTCTTGTCTTCTATTTTTGGCGACATATTGTATTTTTACGTCATTAGATAATAATAAAAAAAATCTTAAGTTCAGACGTTAAATGATTAGGCACATTTCTACTTCAAGTTTCGTCTTTGTGAAAATGAAACATAACAATGAAAAAATATAGATATTTTTAAAATATTTATTTTCAAAAAATTCTTAAAATATAAAATATAAATAAAATACTTCAATGTCGTGTGAAGCAAAACTGAAGTTTCTTCCGAATTAAAATTACAGAAATAATTTTGTCTTGTCATCAAACAACAATAGGAGTTAAAAATATTTTTCAATTAGTGTTGTAATTTCCCCTCTTTTTGTTCATAAAAAAATATTTAAACAAATTATGGATCAAATACAAGTCCGATTCAAACAACAGAAACACTTTTATATTGAAACAGTATCTGATGAGCTTTAAAGCAAAAGTTATGTTTTGAATTACGTAGCATTTTTTTGTGTTTGTGTGCAAATATAAAATTTCCATTTTACTGTTATGTATTCAGTTCGATTTAAATGACTATCTATCCAGACGCCCTATTCCAATTTAATCGATTGTGATGAATCATAAATCTGTATAACAAAATTAAAAAAAAAATTTCTTAAAATTAATTTTTAAAAAGTAATTAGCAATTAGAGAAACATGTTACAGACTCGCGCACACAATAAATATAAATTATAGAAATATTTAAAATATTATTTTAACACTGTAATTAAAAACAGTTTCATCTAGAAGATACTGAAATACCTTAATAGGTAAAGGTAGCTAGAATATACTTATCGTATTTCTTCGAATTAATTATAATATCATCGTGATATGAAAAAGTTTACACTTTTTTACATACAAGATTTCAAACCATTCTTCAACGCCATTTAAATAAAACGAAAACAATGCTTTTAAATATTCAAACATTCTAGTAATTCAAATGTTATTAAGTAGAAATTTATTTTTATATCTTTCCTGAAATCTGAGAATTTTAAACATTTTTCAATCCATGTGAAATTGTGTTTGGGATAACTAGTACATAAAAAATCAGAGCGTTGAGGGAACGGAATTAACTACGTTATCTCTTTTAATATCTTTTCTTGGCCATTTTAGAAAACTACTTTCTTACATCCATTAACCGGAATCGGAAAATTCGTTCAATACGTAATGAGGAAGCGAAAAGGTATCTGCTTTATTTTGTGAAAATACATTAAAAAAATCATATTTAAACTCAATTGTAAAATCTTATAACGATTGCTTTTCTGAGAAGAAAACTTTAAACTTCATACATGATTGTATATTTGATTTATTTTTTTTTCTGAAGGTGAACTAACTGAAGGAAAGGATATTACTATTAGCTTTAAATAAAGCACTATTCAAACACTTTTAATGATACATGGCATCATAAATAATAGGTTACAAGATATTCAAGTTCAATTTATACCATTTTAGTGTTAGATGATTATTATAATCAAAATTATTTGAAAACATTCGAACAATCATTTCTATTGCAAAACATGTAAATTTTCGGAAAATTATAAGAAAAATAAAATACTTTTATATAATTTCATATTCTGTGAAGAAACTACTAATTATTCACAATGCAATATCTTGATATTTCCATAAGTAATTTAATATTAACTTTAGCTATTTTGAATTTCATTATCATCTTATATTTAAATGTATACATAATTAAAATATTTCATTAATGGAATTATTTCTGATGTGAAATAATACCCATTACTAAAATAATAATCTTCTCACATTCTCCGATTTACTTAAATAAATTGCAGGAAATATAATTACTTTTAATTTTTTAATAGTATCTATACTACACTTAATTTTTTTGTATGAGTTTATTTAAGACTAAAATCGTTGTATTTTTCATATTGTCTAGTTTACGCATTGTCAACAACGAAAGAAAATAAAACATATAAGGATATACGATGCCGGAGGAAAACACCCTGTCAAATTGTATGAAAATCTCAACAATAAAAAATCTATTAATTTCCTTATTCCAAAATCCCCAAAATACAATTTGTCTGCTAATAACTGTCAGCATCTGCCCGTGCATTTACAGCGCAAGTAAGGTCTTATAAGCCATTTGTGAAAGTTTAAATTTTGTCTCATCGTAACATTTATAATTCATTAAGACACATTAATGATTTTAATAGAATGTACCCATAGTTCTTATGGACAACTGAACACCATCAAATGGAGTAGAATAGTTCAATGACGTGAAATGGGTAGTTATATTGAGCCATAAAACCACATTAAGACTGTATATAGGTTCTGGAAGTAATATTGCTGCAAGGCACGTATCACTGAAATGAAAATTATGAAAGATATTTCTCTATCAATGCTGAAAAAGATATATTTATTGGGAGGTTACTCTGAAACGTTCGATATTATTATTATAATTGTTCACATATAACTTCCAAGTAATTTAGAGGACATTTTGTAATACACTCGTGTGCACTATTGAGAGATTTTGCACATAATGTTGAATTTCTCGAAGATTAATAGATAGACTGTAATGAAATTTTGATATGAATATACGTTTTTTTAAAAAAAAAGATAAACAATTCAAAAATCATTTTATGTGCGCATGATTTTAAGTAAAGCTCATAATGAAGAGGGATCTTCCAAATACACTTGTGATATCGAACTGAAAATGAGCCTAATATGTTATATGGTAATTTTATTCTGCTAAGCAGATGGCACATGGAGACAGTATACTGGACGAGACAGTTGGTAATTCTCTGAGTCAGTTGATCTACCTGTAGAACAAGGCAGTTTATATCACCGGGATGATTCTGAGAGATATAACTGCCCTCCCAAGATCGACCCAGGCATACTTTATGGAATGAAGGTCATGGGATTTGTTTGGCTTTTCCAGGCGGCGAATATCCTGACTTTCAAGGTAGTCGTCTACCAGCTGAGTCGATGTCGTCGAATGTTTTTTCCATTAACAGAAACCCAGAACCAACAGCAAAATAGAACATATGGTTCTAAGATCTCAAATTCTATAATTCATAGTAGTCAGGGAGCTTTTGTCAAACGCTTGCAGGGAATGCAGCTATTCAACATAATGCCTGCCTAAATATTACACATCCACCTTGTAATTATTTTTCCCTGATGAAAAAGGCAATGGTATTCCACTCCAAGCTCTTTCCATATATAGGTAGTCGAAAAGACGTTTTCAGGCTGAATCTCGAGTCCTCTGTAAAAGACACGGGCTCCACTGAAATCTGATCCAAGGAATATACTAAACGTGCTCTCTTACCTGTTGTTGTCAACGGGTCACAAACAACGGGTCTTCCTCTAAACATACTTCTCTAATGAATCCTTCTGGAAAATGTAGTCAACGCAATTCATGATTTAGTAGAAGCATGTAGCTCACTTGAGAGCTATGAAACTGTCATATGAGGTCAATCTGAAAGTGCTAAATAATGGTCCTCATTCGGCATTGTCATAATGATCCTCAATAATCATCGTGATGTGGTCCACCTTATGTAGATCATCTCTACATATATTAAATGTACTTAAACTGTTTTCACTAACTGCAGACGATACTGGGTTACTTTGAATTCTGTTGCCATATGCGCTTGTGATTAGACTGCAACTAATCTGTCGACAATTCTACGTCTTATTCATTCATCTATATGCTCGTGGCTACTCATTTTTCTGTATTCCTAATAAAATTTACTCAATCTCGAAATTTACCAAATTTCGAGATGTACGAAGAATAACGCAAAGGAGTACAAGAACACAAATCGCGACTACTCTGTGTGCGCTAATATCCCCTCCACAGTCACATCCGTAGACACTCACGAGCACGTTTACATATTCAACTCTGAATATTTGCATGATTCTTCAGCGTCATTGTTAGTACTTTGGGCTCTATACTACTTATAAAATAAATATAATATACTACTTCTTTTAATTTTGCATTAAAGTGTATTTCCGGTTGTTTTCTTGAAGCTTGGTTACATCCATCGCCTCATTTAAGAAAGCCTGATTTACTTGATATCGATAAAACCGCCTGAAGTGAAATCATGTCCAATAAATCATGGTTGTCAATAAACTTGTACCTGAAAATTTTCTAAAATAATTTGAAACAAAAGATTATAGCTTCTGTGTGTGGTGGAATTTGGTCTGAAGAAACACTTCTCCTTTGGTTTCTCATTGAAGGAAGAATTAATATATTTGGCGATATCAAACACATTATTTCCTGACTGCTTCGTTCCATGTGCAATGTAAGGTGGCAAGTTCTTGATATCGTAAGGGACGATTTCTTGGGAATTTTTAGACCAATAGTCATTCTAAAGGTTTTGTTAATGGCCTAAATTTCTTGACATGTGCTTCAGGGTCATGTTCATTGACAGGAACAGATGCTATTCCTTGGTAGTGGCAGTTAATGTTCCACTTTATATAACGAATTGCTTTCTCAAACTGATTCAATAAAAAAGAGGATAAAAAGCAACAGTTTCCTTAGTGTTCTCAGTCACTAAAGCAATTTTAATCTTTTTGTAGGAATATCATTCACGACAAGTAAGAGGATGATTTCCTTCACCTACTTTACCAGCCGATCTGGAGATGTTTTAAAGAAAGAATGATATAAATATGCAGTTATCTTATGCTAGACATTTATATACATCTATTTCATGATAAAATGCTGCTATCCATAATATTCATGATAGATCAATATTATACAACCACAAATAATAATTAATTAAGTGTTTTTGTACTTTTTTTTATTTTGTAAGCAACATTTTAATAATTTATCGTTTCTTTTTTTAAAGTGCATCAAATCTCACTTTTTGATTATCTTTTCTGCAGCATTATACTTTTTCATTTTGAAAATTGTGCTATAATAATTCCCATGTAAACACTACGTATTTAATAAAAGATGGTTTTTAGAATATATTATAAATGTGTTTTTGTTTCAAAGTGAGAATTATTCCTTAAAGTGTATTTACATAAGTTTTGATAAGATTTTACATAGACTTGATGAAATGTACATTTTACATACTGAAACGGATACAATTCCTAATGAAATGTGAAAAGAAATTGCTCCTCCATATTGCAGAACTTATTTTAATATACATTATTCTTTTCTGTATGAAGTCCATAATTGTAAAGTATTACAGATTTTTATATTCTAATGTTTAACTTGTTATTGATCTCGTTCTTTTGAAGCTACCTGAAAATTAGGGGAAATATTAGCCATGTTTGCTATTATTTAACACCTTCCAGCCTCCCCACGAATTTAAGAAAACTAAATGATAAACAAAAAAGTGAAAAATAAATAAACTTTTCTTAAATTTCTTTCTGATGCTTTCTGACTTCTGATACGAAAACATCAAACTCATATCCAAATGAAAAATATTTTCAGGACTATTAAGAAAAAATTTCGTTGTAAATTATCCAAAAACATTATTATACACTGCGTTGTATAAATTAATATGAAATTAATAATAACGTTACCAAACGCAAGACACGTAGTTCATGTTAATGAAAGATACCTCTATGTATTGTGTTATGAATATATTTTTATCACTGAATTTAAGGTAATTTTTTCGTGTCAAAATGGACATGTTGAAATCCCGTTACATATGAAAAACGTTTGGATATCTTCTACGCCGTTTTAATATTTGTACTTATTTTTGAAAACCTTTCCATTCAAAAGTGATACAGAAAACTAATACCCTCAACTTGCTACTAATACCCTCAAGTACTACTTATGGATATAGAGGAATAGTATCTTTTTCGAACTAATGTCAGTCTTCTTTTGCATCAAAATGAATTGAATAGCTTAACAACTCTTGATACACTCTGTAATATTTCACTAGTTTATGATTCAATAACTTAGCATTGATTTTATCAAATTGATCGTTATAGAAAACTCACTGAATAAAAAAAATTAAATAATGAAATAAAAACTCTCTATCTCTATCATAGTATTTTAAAAATTATTTCACATTGAAGGAATCTGGTGGAAGAGATTTCAATAAAATTTGATAAAAATAGGTGAATTTTAAATTTATAGTTAACAGTAGATTTACTTAAAATAATGCTCAATGGAGTAATAATATTAGTTTTTTTTAAATTAGTAATAATATTAATTTTATAAATCCAAATGAAATTTAATACAAGAGAATTTCGAAAACCGCGGAATATTTTTAAGGTACCAGGACATGAGGGGTAAAGTAAAATATCGGTTTTCAGGATCTTTAGTTTTGTGACATTTATATTTTAAAAATAATTCGCAGAGCTCAAAAATTTTATGTACCTAATAATAATATTCTTATAACTTAATTGAATTATAAAAGTAAGGATTTTGTCAAAACATTTTTTTTTTCGATTTGATTTTAATATGGACATGATTTTTCGAATATATTTGCATTTAGGTACCATTTTAATAAATAATAACTCATAAATACACAAAACATTTGCCTATCATATAGAAACTAATACACAAAATGAACTAACTGTTTTAATGATATTACTATATATTTCATTGGAAAAATTATAAAACTTCGATATTTTTTAAATTTGATTTTTTCTTCTTTTTTTTTCATAAGAAAAACTTTTACTTAAAACTGGTATTATTTAGAGAAAAAATATTTTAGTTTTAATATATGCATAAACATCTTGTAGAGAAGTTTGAAAAGTTTAGAACCATAATGATTAATAGTTTTCTTTAAAATGATACTTACATGCAAATATATCTCACAAAACATGTCCTATTCAACTAAGAGGGGGGAAACTTTAAGGCAAGAAAGCTACTTGTATAGTTCTATAAAGTGATTTAAATATCATTATTAGGCACACACAAATCTAAGCTCTGCTAATAATTTGAAATGATACATATAACAAAAACAAGAAATCTTAGATATTATATCCCAGAATTCATCTCATATATATATGTGTGTGTGTGAGAGAGAGAGAGAGTCCTTGTACTTCTTAAGACCCCAAACATATTACAGACAATAGGAGCCCCATTGTCAACTGCTAAGTTAAATTACACTTCTAACACTTAAACTTTATAAATAGGTCAGTTTGGAAGCTTGGAAAATGATGTAACAACTAATATCTCTGGGTATGTATAACTCTTCATATTTAATTCTTAATAAATACAACATTTACCACCATGTACAAACTTCAGAATGTTGAATTTCTCAAATTAAATGAAAAATATATATATTTTTATAAAATAGTTTTGCTGTCTAGTTTTTGAATTCTTAGTAACATTTTTCTTATCAAATATTGAAAATAAATTTAATTATTTTATTGCCTTTCTATACAAAACAAAGATCAATATGAATATTAATAATACAAAGGTTATCGAATTACTTTCAGTTTAATTCCATTTCTGAACTTGAAAAATACTGTATACCGTTTTGTTTATTCTCTTATACCAATTCATGGTTTTCAAACTAATTTGAGAAATGAATAATAAGAAATGAAAGTTTCATGAAGTGACAGGAATGAAGTTTTCCATTTTTAAGAAATTCCTCGTTATCTCTTGAAAAATTTTAGCTACATTACACCTGCAAATAAGTAAAAAATATAAAGATAGCTTTTACAACCGAGAACTAAACTCTGGCATGGACCCAAAATTTAAGACATTTCTAAGATTTAGAACACATTTTACCTCCTAAAACTGTTTCTGACACTTCCTAGATTTTCCAAGAAATGTAGCTGTATTTGTTTGTTAAATGTTCACCCCTTTTATAGAATTTGCCAAATATTTAAAAGCGGTATTAATGATTTTTTTTTTGACTATTACAACTCATACAGAATAATATTGAATCTTACACACTAAAGTATATTAAAACTTAAAGATTACAGTTTATTTTTCTCTTCACTTGGATACATACAATATCTCATGCAGTTCAAAAAATATTTTTTTCATTTAATTACTATTATTCCCATTAAATCATTACCATTTCTCACAATTATTATTATAATTCCTTAGTAGCTAATGTAAAATTTAATCTCAAATTTCTTGAGTAATTATGTTATTTTTTCAAGTAAATATAGATGTGTTATATTACAGATGAGAAAACGCTAATTATGGTGACTATTTTTTAATTTGGAAAAATAAGTTAGATTAATATTTATTAATATATTAGGTCAACCTAAAAATTATTTCTACTTGAGAAGTGAAAAAGAATAAAACATTTTCTCACATTTAATTTTATTTATTGTATAGTACATATTATATAATTTCCATCCTTACTAGGATTAGCCTGCAAAACATTCCAGATGAGTGCTTCATGAATTAAGTGCGCAAACGTTTTTATAAGAGTCTCGTAATATATAAATCTGTCCTTATTCAGAACATAAACGTATACTTCTTGAATCGGATGATAACTGGTGATGAAAAGTGGATTACTTACTAAAATATCATTAAGAAAACTGCATATTTGCATCATGGACTATCTGCACTCTTCACCTCTAAATCGAGATTGAGCTCGAATATGGGAACGTTGTGCATATGATGTGTTGCCCAGGTAATATGATACGAACTTTTGAAATTTAACAAAAAAATCAATTTGGAAACATACTGCCAGCAAATGGATGATTTAAAAAAAGCATAGGAAAGAAAAAGGCAAACGATGTTAAATATGAAGTATATTATATTGTATTTTGATGATGCCAATCCAAGTAATGCCTTGGCAACTTGGCAAGAGTTAGCTCCGGAATTTCTGTCGCATCCACTATGCTCCTCAGATTTGACATTCTTCAATTATCATTTGTTCATATCACTGCAATATTTTATGGAAGGGAACGTATTCAAAACTGAAGTATACAACAAACTAACACTACTTGAGTTCTTCGGATCTAAAAACAATGCATTTTTCAAAAATGGTATTAACAAATTACCATCAAATGCATCAAATTACCGTTACACTGGCAAGAGTTCTTAAGAAACTACGAAAATATATTGTTCATTAACTAAATATTATTAAATGTTTAAAAAATATATTTATTTATTTCACTTCACAAATGGACATATCTTTCCGGTATGATTATATAGTTGCTTTTATTTCATCTTCACAGTGGACATATCTTTCCGGTATGATTATATAATTTGTATTTCATACAGAGTGGACCTTATCTTTCCGGTAAACCTAATATGATTATATACTTACTTGCCTTTTTGCAATAAGTATACTTAGCTTTTACTTCCACTGAACTTGCATTAAATTTTCAAAACCAGGCTTGATCATGTATATTTAATAACATCAACGAAATTATGACATGATTATTAGCCCTGG
>BMAW01016035.1:0-10426 GCA_019974015.1 Nephila pilipes
ATTCACATGAATGTATAGAACCGAAATAGTATTTTAATTTGTAAACTGCTTTTTTCAAAAAGGGGTATTTTTTTTATCTTCGGCTAGATTCCAAATATTTTCATTAAATCCTCGTGATTTTAATACAATATCAGGCTGAATATTTAAAATCTCATCTTCAATTGAAGATACTCCATCCTGATTAATTTTCCCCGTAGAATTTGCAACTCTAGAAATATTAATTTGAAGATTAAATTGATTTACAAAAACTGAAGTCACTAGCTCAATAATTGAAACTTCCTGGAATCCATTTTCGAATTGTTCCAAAAGCTTCTGAAAAATACCAATAAATAAATTTGGGTCAAATGAATTTTCATCGAAGACTTTTTCATTCGTGGAAAAGGATCGAGAGACCTTTTTGAAAAATGTTAATTGATTTAAAACTACTAATTACAGAAACCATTTTCACTATATCTTAATTTTTCCATTGAAGTTGCAGGCTTAAATTTTTCAAGTTTTTCTCAAATATCATTTAAAAATGCCGTCAACCAGAGAAGGTCATCCAATTGTTCGAAACATTCACCTATTGAAATGAAATATTTTTTATCACATCTAGATATTCAAAAATCGGTCGAGAGCTTCACTCTACTTAACCATCTTATATCTGTGTGTAAAATAAGGTCAGATTTTGAAGAATTGCTATCTTCTACAATTGATTTATAGATTGTGTGTGACAGAAGATTTGCTCGAATTTTGTCGATTATTTTTATAACTAAATTCATGACATGCTAAAAGGATAATTAATATTTTAGCACAAGGCTTCCTTGTGAATAATATAGTGATTATTCATGGAGATCGAGAAAGATTCGTCTCTTTTGCAATGAGATATGAATCCATTATTGCAGTCCAACATTTATGGAGCAACATCAGTAATTATTTATGATACCTTTTGTAAAGGCGTATTAATTACTTTAGCATAATTTTTAAAGGTATTGAAAATATCTTCTCCTCTTGTTCGTGCATGTATTAGTAGTAATTTTTAGTAGTTCTTCTTTTACACTTATATCATTAAACACCATCCTTATGCATACTGCCAATTGCGCTGTATCTGATAAATCTGTCAACGACTCGTCTAACTAAAGTGAAATCCATTCACATTTTTGCATATCATCGTTCAACTGACTTTGTAAATAACTTGATAGTACCTGTATTCTCTTAGTAGATGTATCATTAGATAACTGCACATCTTGTATTGCTGTAATAATTTCTTGCTTATTACAAAATCCTTCAAACAACGCATCAGCTCCCGTTAGAAATGCTTTCTTGATTAATTTGCTGTCTGAGAAAGGTTTTTTACTTTTTGCTAACAAATGAGAAATTTTGAAGGAAGCGTTTGAGGCATTTTTATCCTTATTTGCCCGAATAAAAACCACTTGCTGGGCAGATAGCCTTGATTTAAGTTGATTAATTTTCCTTTTTCTCAACTCTGTTTTAGGCGGATAATCAACGCCGAAAGTATTGTGATTAGTCTTGAAATGGCGTTCGAAGTTATGTTTCTTCAAAACTGATACAGTACTATTATAAATCAAACACACTTGTCCTTTGTCTGAATAAATCCATACTCTTCATCCCAATCGCTGTAGAAATGATACATTCGTTGCCTTTTGCTCGAAGAACTTATTTTAGGGTCAGAAACTGAAAATAAAAATTAAATAGTTTTAAATGTTAAATCGCTGAGATAATTCTTAATATACAACAGATTCAACGCGAGGGTCTTAAACGATAATAACAACTGATAAGACAAATCAGTGTTACCAGTACTGGTGGTGATAAAACAGTATAGCCAGTATAATACTTTTACGGCTTATATTTTATTTTTAAAAGTATGATGAATCTCGCAGCCACTCAAAAAGACGTGTTGGGCTGCGGGATGACCACAGTTGATATGAATATGGTATATAGCGGACTGTCGGGGAAGCACAAAGATAGTTTCGCGGGCACATTGGTGCCCCCGGGCATGAAGTTAAGAACCCCTGCTTTACAGAGTCAGTATTTTCATTGAATAGCCATCCCTTTTATGTATGAATTACCAGTTCTTAATTGAAAAAATTCAGAATTTCGTACAAAATGCAATTAATACGATTTTGGCTAACTCTTAATAATTTAGTGTTACATTGATGTATAACTTTAAAATCAGTGATATTTAGAATCATAAATTTTGATTCTGCATTAAAATATTTACAGGAAAGTTACTTAAGAGTTGTTTCGTAAAAGTGTTTTGAAGACTCAAATGCAAAACATTTTTCATTATCAGTCTGTTTGATTAGTTTATATCACATTTTGTATGGTAAATACTTAATAGGTATCTTATGGTATATTTTATGTGTGAATTTAACATTATTAAAAACTTTTAACTGTATTGCTATATTTTCAATGCTGACAGCTTCTAGTTAAATGTTATTCTGCTAAATCATTTTTGCGTTTTGTGTTTCCATAGTTTGTTCTAAAATTATATCCGAAGACTCTGATGAGAGATTTCAATGCAACAATGTACCTTAAAAATAAAGAGCAGAAAGTCTGACAACATTGATGACATTTAAATTGCTATCTGAAAAACTATTGAAATATGTTTAAATATTTTGGCATTTAATAGTTTATTTTAATAGTGTATTTTAATAGTTTAGTTTAATTGTGTCTTTTAATAGTTTTATGGAAACTTTCATCTTGCACTTTACAAATTTTATATTTATTATAAAACAGTTTCCTTTCGCAGTTCTTTAGCCTCAGGTTGGAAATCACTCCACTCCACTCTTTGTCACTCTATCTAAAGTTTTTTTATTATTCAAATAATTTTCACTTCCGTGAAAGACAGAGAAAAATTGGGTCCTCTTAATTAGAAAGTAGATATTTTATGTTAATACATTTACCACTTTTTGGGATGCTTAAGCAATTGTTGTAAATATTTAAATATTTATCTTTGCCATTAATTCATTTCACGTAGATAGCTAGTTTTCAAAAATTACCATGTATAGATCTGTAATTTTTCAAAAAAAGTAATGCCTGATTTATTTAAATAACCCCACTTTACAATAGAGTACCTTAATCAGTAATCTATACATGCATACTTTGAAGATCTATAGTTGGGATTACAAAAAAAAAACTTTATTAATAATATTTATTTAAATAACAATTTATAAGATTTTGTTCATTCTTTTAAAAGTCTCTTAAATAAATTACTTAAACATTTATTTTATCTTTTATATGTCATTTTTCAGCTTAAGAATTGATTGATGTTTTTATTCATGATAAAAATAAGTCTTAATAGTAGTGTAGATGTCTTTAAAAGAAATTTCTGTTTAACGTTTCTTTATATTATATACATAACTCTCATTAAATGAATTTAAAAAAATACGCATACTACATCATATTTTTAAAATTAATTATATAACGCTTCAAATAGCTGGTTTCCTTCATAATTTTATGCTATACATATTTATAAATTCTACTAACATAAAAATAAAAGAGACGATATGAGAGGCGAAATCCTTCTCAGTTGTTTCAATGATTCTTTATTAAGTCGCCCATTAAGCAAGACAGAGCTGTTGGCGATAGACACTGGAACTTTAAGCCTCGGTCAAGCGACGAGGTCGGCAATTCAGTTTGTTCCTCTGTTTCCAAACGTTTACACAACGTCAATGCGAAGATTTGGAGCTTCAACAGTTTTAACGTGCATCAACCCCGCTTCACTACGAGTCTTGAGTAGCATCAAGACTCGAACCCACGATTCGACAGAAACAACAATAGCCATGATTTCGCAGAAAGGACCAATAGTTTACTCTCTGCCGAAATCATTCTGAAACGGGGTCCATGAAAAAAAGTTATGAGAAGAATCCCATGAAAAAAATTATTCTGAAGAAGGTTTCAATTAGAAATTTTCAGTGAAAAAAGATCTATAAGAAAAGTCATAACGATATGAAAGACTCCATGAACAGGACAAATGGCACGAAATTGGATAGAGTAGATAACCCAGTTGGGCTTTGTAAGCCATTCCGATAATAGTTTTTGAATTTGTTCTCCATGAGAAAGAAAGTCGCTTTCAGAAGGACTCCATGAGAAAGTACTTTTAAAAAAGAATTTCATTAAAGCGAGAGAAAGCGTCTCTAAGAAGGAGTATGTAGTTATTGTCAAATATATAAGCGGAAAAAGAAGTTGATTTCTCCTGTCAATTAACAACAAAGTTATATATAATTACAAGAATCTCATAATTCTGAACCATGGTCGGACAGTAATGGCATCTAAGCAAATACCACATTGCACTGCCTACTATCAATTAATAATTTTGATGCCACTTGAATTTATCTTGCAATAAAATCAGGATTCGAGGAATTCATGATTTGATCCAAAGCATATATTCCTTCTTTATACAATAAATTATCGAGGCCCTGAATTTATCGAAGGAAATATGGTGTTCAAAAAAAAAGAAGTCAATATCAAAGATCTTCTAATAATACACACACACACACTGTTTAGTTTTCATGTGATCTTAATTAAATAATCTCTTCCAAACTAATCAAAATTGACCGAACAGTAGCTAAAATTAATTTTACATCTCTAACGTGCTGTTAATGCAACAGTATAAAAAAACATAAGAAATTAACAAAGCAATGCCTTGAACTCCATCCTTTATTGGCAGGAGAGCAGAAAATATATTCAGAAAATTATATATTTCCTAAAAGTGCGTTATATTTCCTGTATTTCAGAAGAAATACATTTTCTGTTTAAATTTGTAAATTACATTAAAAAATATTAGAAAACGGTTAATGTGTTTTTTTTATTAGATGAAATAACTGCTATAATTAATAATTTGAAAGTATTGGAAATCACTTAAAATTAATCACAATCCATTTTACCCCAAGATTTTTAATCAAAGAGATGAATAAATCGGTAAAGGAGCAAAACGGTTCTATAGTTAAATATAAGGAATTTATGCTGATCGAACAATGAAAAGGTTTTGAATGGAGTATATGTATATCATAATATAAAAAGAGCTTGTGAATTCCTTTACATGGATTTAAATCCTATTCTGTGTGATGAAATAGTAAACAACTTCACATAGCGCACATCAAAAACTGCACAGCAAAAGGAAAACAAATTCAATTACCTCTTCACGGGAAAGAAAACCACTAATTCTTTTTGGGAGTCCGAAGCTGGATAGATTGTGACAAACGTAGTTATCAGCGATCTATTCTTCAACGTTTGAGTTTCCCAACTGCATACAGGTGATGTTAGCTAAATGGTACAATGTAACATGTGGAGCTGGTAACTCGAATAAGGGAGCAATTAAATTAAATCCTTAATTATTTCTAAACATAGTTTCTCATCAAATTATCTGAGCTTTCTGTTGCAAAATGTGGTGTTCCACATTAAGAAATCAAGGGCTATATTGATTCTGGATAAATAATTTTCACATATATTTAATGATTTAGTTTCAAACATGCAGAAGACTTGAGTAAAACAAGTAATTTTAATGAATATTAATCCTCTTCGTCAAAGGAAGCTTTACTTTTAAAAATGTCTTCTTTCAATAGTATCTTTTCGTGTACGTACAACTTTACACACAACAAAAATTATAATCCAGCAGACTGAAAGAAAATATTTCATGAATATTCCATGCTGAAAAGCAATAATTGTGAAAATGCACCATGTGTAATACAATAACGATGAAAATTTTATATGTTTTATAAAATTAATTAATTATATATATATATATATATATATATTCTTTTTACAAGAAAATGTTTTGTTAATTCTTTATTAATTAACTAAATATTAATTTTAATAATTGGATAGAGAATAATACCATAAATTATAACATTATTGAACGATTTAAACCTCTAGAGAGAAAATCATATTTATATATAATTAATAAATAATAGCACAAAAAACGCTAATGTGATCTTAGTAATTAAATTATGTTTCAAAAGGATAAAGTTGTTTCTTTAACTTTTTTTCGTAAGATTTTAGAGAAGACTATTTTAATGTTTATTATTCAAGAAAAAAACAAATTGTGAAAACAAATTCAAGTTGCTTTAATAATGCTTTGCTCTAGAGTGAAATTACATCATACTAACTAAAATTAATTAGCGGTTTTTCTTAAAGGAGATAATTAAAAAAACTCGTATTGTGCGGAAAAAAATATTTTATGAAATTCGCTTCGACACATTGTATTTTCGCAGTAGCAATTCAGCCGGGTCATTAAACACGCTTTTTGAATATTATGCTGTAGAACAAAATTAAGAGGAATTATACACTATTTTTCCTGAAAATAAAAGAAAACACATTAGAATAAGAGTTGTTAATCAAAAACTTTAGAAACCACTGATGACTTTATCAAAAAAGAATTAATAAATATGCATTAATTCCTAAACACATATATTCATTGTGGTTTCCGGAAATAGTACAATATTCAAAAATAAGTATTCAATTCGTTAAGAAAATGTTTAGAAAATGGTTCATTCTCATGTAAGGGCTTGAAAAACGAACTAAATGTTTATTCATGCGCAGAATTTAAACTTAAGGGGATAGAAGACATTCAAATTGACAAATATTGGACATATTATGGAAAAAAACGTTTTTTGTATTTAAATATTTTAAAATTAAGAAGTCCTCGTAAATGTGAACAGTGATTTTTTTTTAAGATTTAGATTCAATATTTTTACGTTTTAATCAACACGCATTTTAACTGTAACTCTTTATCTTCTATTAGCTTATTTCTATATCGTGTTTTTAAAAGCTGATGTGCTGCATTTTTTTCAATCGTCCGACTGTTACTAATGTGTACTTCGTGGAATTATTTATCTTCCCTGCGGGTATTTTTTATAGAACAGGAATATCGCATTAAGCTTTAAAGTATCTGCAAGTTTGTGTGCATTTTTTTAATAACTGATACTATAAGCAAACGTTGTCGAAATCCTAAAGTTAAGTCATTAAAAATAATGTGTTTGAATGCATCTAACTAAAGTATAGATGAGATGGAATCAAAATCATTTTCAAAATTATTCTGATAATACGTCGAGGGGTGAAAACTGTGTTAGCTTTGAAGATTCACATCCTCGTGAAAAAAGAAAGGTTCATTAAATATTTGTATCAAAAATTAGAGATATTTCTTTCTATAGCTGCTTCAACTAGTAGTGCCAGAGAAATAAATTCATATGTTATAATTAATAACGATGTGTGGCGTTTCCTTTTACGTAATATAAAATATGATAAATGTAATATGTGCTCTATGGATGTTGTATCAAATGGTGTTTTTAGCTTTTCATCAAAAATACAATTAAAATGAAAAACTGCAGAAAAATATTTAGTTCTATATTTTCAAGTCAGCGAGATGATAAAAGCAAATGATTCAAGGGAATAAAAAGTTAGTAGATGGTTTGTTTTTTTAATTGCGAAATGGCACGCAGCGTTAGAAATTTTCTTCATAGTTGTTGGCATTTATTAAGTGGATAAGAAAACATTTTCAAGATGTCTACATAAATTGTATGAAGAGACAAAATTTAAAGATGAAGTTTTTGAAATTTCTCGTAAAATTGTCCGAAAGCATCGTAAAAAAATACAGAATAATGCTAATAGTGTTACTGATATCACAGTCTCGTACGGTGAGACATTACAAAAACGTAGGAGTTCTTTGATATCCGTAATTCGAATTGTTGTTCCTCATTGACTATAACGTGCTCTTCAAATCCTTTCCTAAAAGAACTATCGCATAAAGATATCTTGGGAAAAGTATTGCTGACTTCTCTTTGTGGTTTAAAACTCTCCTGGCAGAATGCAACGAAAACTATGTGGAATATTCAAATACCTTGGAGATTTTATGTAAGAGGTCAGTTAAAATCAATGGTATGAGGTACTTGAACATCCTGTGAGATAATGATGCTAAGATGTACCAGCAGTTACTGACATTTTACATTTTATGCATTGGTTATAATATAACAATTGCAAAAGAGGAATGTGACAAAGAGGCTTGATACGGAACTTCGGAACAAAGTTTCAGAGTGGCGGAGAAAAAGTATTACAATTGGTGGACGGAAAGAGAACAATTTTTTAAAAAAAAAAGCACCAGCTTCACAGTAAGGCTGGCACACTGATACAGAAAAACAGTAAAAATCAATTCCCTAGATGTGAAGGGGTAATTAAAGGCGCAAGAATACATCACGCTTCAGTAGTTGCAAATGATCCAGGACAATTTAATGTTTAAAATATAGATATTTAATTGTCATTTAAGTCAGTATTGCGCATGAGAATATCACTCGTTCAAATAGAACAATAATATAGTTAGTTCAAATAATTACAAAATTAATAGTGATAACTGAAAGGGATGCAGCTTTTATCATAAAGTTATCGTGGAATATTATGATGAAGAAAAACTCGTGAGTAACCTTGTTGATATTAATCCAAGCAAGATTATTGTATTCAAAAAACACCACAAAGACTGTGAGTATTACGAGAGAGAATTCTGAATCTACTGGTGAAGGAATTCTTATATTGATCCATGATGAGAATTCGGTTTGTCTGGGCCGTCTATGGAGGGAAGGAAATCCAAATATGTCTAGAAGTTCAGGAGGACAATAAACGGAACGCCAGGAGAGCATTCGGATAGGTGAGAGAACTCTTTTCTACTTCTGATAAGTTCTGATAGCTGCACGAGTATAAATACTAATACCTCAGATGCACACACAGAGTACTTGCAGTTTTCATGTAGAAATTAGTTGTACTAAAGTACTACCTAATTTCAAGGTGAGAAGGTCTGAGTTGGTTTTGCCGACCCATGGCATAGTGAAAAGGTGTCAAGCAATTTAAGGAGAGCCGTTACAGAATGTTCCCCTAATCATCTACGAACAAATCACCTAAACATAATAAATATCCAATAGGTCCGACATTACGATGTTTTTATCAAGGAGCATTGTTTAAAACTCAAAAGCCAAGTCCCATTCATCAGTGAAAATGAAGTAGTATGAATATGTTCTGGAAAATATTCTTCCAGTTTATGAAATGCTAGCGAACAATAAGTCTGCTAGAAAGATGCATCGCTGCAAAAACTCAGAATGATAACGAGATTATTCATAGTCCTTAGAGAAACCTGTAAAAATGAAAGATTTTTTTTCTAAAAGGAGACTTCAAATGTTTGCAATTTCTGTCACAGGCGATTTTAATTTTTGCTGTTTTTGTTGTCTGATTACAGAACAGAATGAGTTATATTCAATGTATTGTAAATAATTTTCTTTCGAAGTTATTCTTAGATTTGGCTAATTAAGAGATGCCGCTATTTCATAAAAGGAACTTGACACTTAAGTACTGAGTGGAAAGCAGATGATGTAATCACGAAGAATGATGTAATCTTTGGAGAGGAGGGCATGATAATTTTTATTATATGTTTTGGATGTTATAGTAATTTTGTGTCACCTAATATGTGGCATGTTCAGAAAATGCATTTGTTGTTTCAAAATAAATAAATTTGTTCAACCGATACAAAGTAACTAACTATTCCACAAATGCCAAACGACACATTATGACAATATGTGGGTATTTCCTCAAAACGCAATAGATGACGCTTAGTTTAGACTTTGAAAAGTTCTAATGAGTAAAAAAAGAAATGAAATTACTCAAATACTACCTTCGTTAATTAAAGTTGCCAAAAGACAATAATAAAAGGTGAAATATATTGTTCTGGTAAATGTTAGTACTTTTTTATAATGAATTAATAGTTGTTCGTGCTAATTTTGAATACTTTTATCTGAAAATTCTACAATGTCAAATTGTTTCATCCTTTTAAAAAGCGGTTTACATCCTAAAAATATGCTTATTAGGGAATAATACGGAATAAATATGTTTGGTTTTGAGTAAAATAAGCAATTAATGGTATCAGAAGGGCTAGTATTAAAGGTTAGTGTAAAAAGATTAAAAATGTCTTTTTCTCAAAACTTTTTTTTTCAAAATTACTGTACTATGCATCTTAGTTTTTAAGCAAACTGCATAAAATTTTTCATTCAGAATCTTCATAGGTACTAAAATAACTCTTGGTATCCATTATATGTTTCGACTTTACTTAGGTAGTTAAAAGTCAGATTTAATTTAACAAATCTGAAATATAAAAAAAATTACTTACGCTTGAACAAAAAATTTTCTTAAAAATTAACACTTGAAAAAAATTGCAAAACAATAAACTAGTTTATTGTGAAATATGCTTATAAATAGTAATAAATAAAGTGAAAGAGTAGAAAATTGAGAATAATGTAGCATTTAAAAAAGTTTGAATTATCCATTTTTTTTTTTCAATTCTTAATATAAATCTAATTTGTTAATAATGTTTTTTAAAATATCTGATCCATTTATATCTCAGTATATATATGCTCACAAAATTTCACAATTTTAAGTCAATAATTAGGCA
>BMAW01016040.1:0-19627 GCA_019974015.1 Nephila pilipes
GTGAATAACATGGAGGAAATTGTTGAATTTTACGAATCGAGAATGAACCAGGTTGAATTGGAAAGAATAGGTACTATGAAAATTGTGGATATTATTAACAAGTCGAAAAAAAAGAAGAGTATACCTTCTAGAAAAAAAGAGAAAAAAAATGACGAAGAAAATTTATCAAGAAAAAGAAAAAGAACTGTAAAAACTTTAGAGAGTGAAGAAAGTGAATAGGAAATGTAAATATAAAAAAATAAAAAAAAAATTTTTTTAAAAAAATGTATCATAGTATAAATACATATATTTCGTACAACACCAAAAAAAATGTGTTTTCAAGTTATTTGTCAAAACTGTGAAAAGCATATAGGAGATTACTATTGTACTTTGGAGTGTTTAAATTGCATCATGTTTGTGGTATGTAATGACTGTTCAACCATATTAAAATATGTATCATTATTATATATAACTCCTCCACAGTTTAAAAATTTTCAATACATTACAATTGATGGTAAAGGTAAAATTTATCCGTTGAAAAAAAAATTAACGGAGACGATTTTGTTATTGTGAGTTTAAATGAGAATTATTATCTTTTATCTGCCCAAAATGCATTTGAATGTATTAAGCAACGTGAAACATACCAATTGTATCTGGAATGAAAAAAACATAAGTCTCTGAAAATGATTTTTTTTAAGCATCGTGAAACATGCTAATTATTTCTGTAAATTGTTCTATTAATGATTCATCAGAACTTAAAAATAATTTAAACATTTCAATGTCCCAATATATTCCATTCGATTCAAATTCTATGACTTTGTTTACATATGATTCGATAAACTTTAAAACTCTTTTTGCATTTGGAAAAATTCCTTTTTCATGTAAGGAATTTATACGTCTCATTAAATATCCTAACATGCACATAAATGCATAATAATTAGGACCATTTGGAAATAAAACGAATGGGAAGCTCTGAGAAAATGCATATTTTTGTATTTGTTCTGAAGACGTAGCTACAATTTTGTTAAATTCATTACCAATCAATTGTTGTAATTCACTATATTTTTCTAATAGTTCTTGGGAAATGTAATCACACACTTGACCTTGTTTAATGAATTGCGTAATATAATATAATTTCGTATTTTGTTTGTATGAAATAAACTTGTTTAAAATGTTTTCTGTAGCCACGTGATATTTTGTTTTTTCATTAAAGTAACCTCTACATATACGAGCCACAAAGTCAAATACAAAATTAGCAATTAAATCTAAATTTGAACTACATGCATAACAGTAAATCATAATATAAATTATATCGAATGGAATGCAATATTTTCCGAAATAAGTTCTGATTTCAGTTGCATCATCAGAAAGTTGTTTGAAGAATGCTCCAGGAGAATCAGTATCATAAGTTTTTTCGCAGAGTTTAAATTCTCGTATAGATTTAACATACGGACATAAAATGGTTATAAAGTAATTAAATATATTACTGTCATTAAATATGTTTGTCATTTGATTCAAGAGTGATTTAACTATTTGTTCCACGTCTTCGTGATCGTATTTTAAATTTTCAACCATTTGCATATAATTCTTTACAAAATTTTCCAAAATTTTATTTTTTAATGTTGAATTTTTATCAAAATTACAATTTTTAGATACGATAAATTCTTGATTGGCCACGCCTAATAATTCAATAACACTTAATAAATTAACATAGGAAATTATAATGTTTTCTGTCGGAACAATACCAGGAATACCAATAATTGATATTTTACACGGTACGTGAATATCACCTGACCATTTAGCATAATAATGAGCAACTTGACATGAAATTAAAAAATCCGTTTCTTCTGTTAAATGTTTATTAACGTCCAAAATAACATTTTTACATTTACTACATTTAAGAATTCGATTCTCATTTTCAATTTTTTCGTCGTGACATAGTAAATTTTTGAACTTAAGATAAGATATAAACATCTTTATTCATGTATACTAATATAGAAACTCGAAAAAAAATTATACAACTTTACAAATTGGGGAAAACACAACGTTACATTGCAAATTGTCTGAATTTATCGCTTTCAGTAGTAAATTATTGGGTTAATCAAACTTCAATAGAAAATAAAAAGAAATCTGGAAGAATTCGAAAAACGTCACCGACTACGGATGATTTAATATTTTTAATGAGTACAGCTAATCCTTTTATGTCTGCTGCCGAACTCAAAGATTTGTTAAAACTATCTTTATCGAAGCAAACCATTAGAAATCGATTAAAAGAAAAAGGGTTAAGTAATTACACAGCTGTTAAAAAAGAATTTTTAACGACACAACACAAGCAGAAACGATTGGAGTTTGCTCACAAATATCAAAATTGGACTGCTGAACAATGGAAAAAAGTTTGTTTTTCTGACGAAAAAGTATTTTCTACGTTCGGCAAAGGTTTGAGACGTGTTTGGAAACCTAAAAACAAACAACGTTTTGATTCTAAATACATAAATTGTGTACCGAAATCGGGAAGAAAATCAATTCCTGTATGGGGATGTATAAGTGTAGAGTTTAAAGTTATCCATCACATTCGCATCCCGAGGTTAAATAGTGAATATTATGTAAATCAAATATTAAATAAATATATTTCATCTTTAAAAGATGAAATATATTTTATGCAAGATAATTCTTCGATACATACTGCTGCAATTTCAAAAACGTGGTTGGAAAATAATCAAATTAGAGTACTGGAATGGCCTGCAAAATGTCCAGATTTAAATCCTATTGAAAATGTGTGGGCAGAAATGGAAAGAATTACGAGTAACAGACACGTTACAAATATCGACGAATTGTGGCAATTAATTCAAAACACGTTTTACGATTTGACAACAATTAATAAATTAATTGAATCAATGCCTAATCGGATTAAAAAAGTTATACAAGCACAAGGAGGATGGACTAAATATTAATCTATTTCAAAAATACATTTATCTTCCGATGCGATATATTTAAATAAAAAATTATCTTCTTCGTCTGTGTATTTCCAAATTTTTGGATTGCTTTTACAAAATGTTAAACACATTTTCTTCAAGTACGGCCATTTTGTTACTTTTATTTTATCGTCCAACAATTCTTCGTATTCGATACCAATAGGTTGTAAATAATTTAAATGCTCATTCATATCGTACATGATATTATTTAACCACAAATCACAAATTTTACTATATTCAGAATCTCTAACAAGTTCATGAGTCTGAATACTGCTAAGAGTATTGGCTTTACACCTCGAAAAGTACATTTTTTTCCCCTTGATTTTGCTGACAAGATTTTTTATATATTACTAAATTTGATCAACATTTAAAAATTGTCTTTTTTTCTAACCTTAAGAAAACATTAGTAAATATCTTTTACTAGACCTTAATATTTGTTTACCAATGAATTAAAGAAAATTTTATTATTTAATTTTTTTTTAAACCTCGAAATAATATTTTCTCAAAATTAGTTATTACCCAATTTATACATAACGTTTAAAAAAAACATTTATTCGACGGTATAAATACTTGCAACTTTTATTCATCCAAACCAGTAACTATGGATTGTGTTTGCCATGCTCACTTTTTTCAATACAATCGCATAGAATGCCCAATCGAAATAGCAGTTTTTGCCGTAAAGAATATGAAACATTTACTAGTGACGGTAAATAATTCGAAAAAAAAACCATCTCTAGATACAGCAATAAATAAATTGCGCTCGAAATATGTATCCAAACTTCCTTTAAATTTTGTTGCAAATTTAAAGCTCAGAAACGCCGAACAGAAAATTGTGAAATTTCTGAATGATAACTTTGGTGAACAGGCCATTGTGGGATGTAAAAGTTTAAAACAACAATTATATTTTAAATCAATAGGACTCACTACCCTAATAATGGATGATTGTCCATTTTTAAACTATCCAACTACAATATTTAAGAATAGCAAGCATAATAAACGACATTGTGGTGATGATATGTGTTGTAGAAATATTACCTATAAACTATCCACCTGGGTAATTAGCAAAATTCCACCTTTAAATTTATGAGTTTATAATATAACACATCGATCAATAACTCCCAAGACTAACCCAGAAATGGCGCTCGTAGTAAACCAGTAATCAGGTCTTTCTAGAGTACTAACCTTTGCTTGAAACGTGTCAAAATTTTAAGTCGATCGGACCAGGAAAAAGGTTTTTTGAAGTGAAGTGAAAAAGGTTTTTTCCAAGTGGGTGCCGCGATTGCTTTCGATGGAACAAAAACAGCAACGAGTCGATGATTCAGAACGCTATTTACTCGCAACAAAAAAGATTTCTTGCGAGAAAAAAAAAGAAAAAGAAAAAAAAATTGGGGGGGGGGGAGAAGAGAAAAAAAAAGATTTGGAAAAGCGTTGGAACGAATGTATCACCCTAAAAGGTGATTAACAAAAGGTGTTATGTTGATGAATAAAAAAAATTTTTGCAAAAAAAATGTTGTTTTCAATTTTAGACTCGGGAGTTATTGATCGATGTGTTATATATTCTCAAATGTTGTAAACATGATATTGTTGTTAAAATATGTTGTTTTTATGAAAACTTGTTATGGATTGTAACTGTATTTGTCAATTTTTTTATAAATAAAATTATTTATTATTTGATATTTTTTTATTTTTTAACTGTAATTAAATTTTAATACATTAACAAGTCATTTATACATGTTTTAACAATTTAATAATATAAATACACTCAATACACTATTTCAGAAATGATATATACTTAATCCATATACTTTTCATTCGTGTTGTAACCAGCTTATAGCTTTTTGCACACTGCAATCGTATTTTTTACAAACTTTACATTGTTTACTTTTACAATAATAATTTTCGATTGGAACTCCAGGTAAAATTTGTTTTAACAAATTAGTTAAATCTCTATTACCCCCATAAATCTTCAATATGGAAATATCCATGGGCCCTATGAAATCCTTCTGTAAATTCTTGTACCAGCCTTTATAAATATTAAAAGTCGCATGTCTCGTAGCGGTTGCGATAGTACATTGTAATGGAATTGCCTGTTCGTAGTCGGAAGATAATGCAAGTATCCCATATGTCTCCCGATGACGAAATGTAGGTGGTTCTAAATGTGCCCATATTCCTTCAGGATCCATATTGTTTGTAATATTTTTTCTCCCATTTAATACATTATATATTTTACCATAAAAAAAACTTTTTCTACAAATTATTCACATTACTGCATAATTAATTATAGTAAAAATTTATTTAGAAAGAGAGAAACATGTTTCTATTAATACATTAAGTATAAATAAAAAAAAATTTTTGGTTAAAAGAAGCATTTATTACATAAAGTATATTACGGTATAATAAATTATAGTGAAAATTCATTTTTTTATTATTTAGAGAGAGAAAAATTTTCTAATAATATTAAACAAAAAATCTTTTTTTTTATTTACTAAAGTATTTATTGTATAAGGTATATAAAGGTTTCCAGACATTTTGCATATATAGGTAATATGGACTATAAAGTGTTAAAATCTTTCTCTCTGACTGATAATTTATACATTTACATTGTAAAAATTGGGCGATAAAATAAAAATTAAATTTAGTCATTTTCAATATTGTGCGAAAGATGATGAATCTTTAACTTTACCGCTTTTAACATGGCAATATTTCGTGGATTGGAAGAACACTATTTTGGAACCTGTTCAGGAAGAACCAGTTATTTTAAATAATTCTCTAATATTTACTGTTAAATATGAAACAAATGATTTATTTTTCGTCATTTTTCAAAAAATTCAAAAGGACGCGAGAGTTACACTACACAGTCGTTCAACCATTTGCATTTTGAAAAAAACTCAATGGCAAAAGTTATACCTGCAGCGACGCTCTTCAACGTTAGAAGTTAAAAGGCCTTACTCAACCAGCCCAAAGGGATATCTTTTCGGCCTGATTGGTAGGCCCGTCAACTTCGGACCCCTTGGACCAGGGTTCGAATCTGCGCTGCCGCTTTGCGATCGCCACAAGTGGTGACCCCGGACAAGAACACTAGATGGCAGCACAACTGCCTGTACCTACTGATTGCATATGCCCGACGATCGCCGTTAGTGGTGACTCAGGGCTTGAGCACTAGGTGGCAGCACGGCCTATTCCTACTGTTTGCATATGTTCCGATGCAAAAACACTTGTCTCTGTGTGTCTTAAGACAAGCGCATGCTACTCACAACTAGTGATATTCCGGTTCTGGCACACGTTTCGGCGCCTTCTGAACGAAATACCAACGTTTGTCTCCATTCCGTATCATCACGCTGCGTTGATACTGGAGGGGGAGTATTGTAGCGACGCTCTTCAACGTTAGAAGTTAAAAGGCCTTACTCAACCAGCCCGAAGAGATATCTTTTCGGCCTGATTGGTAGGCCCGTCGTCTTCGGACCCCTTGGTCCAGGGTTCGAATCTGCGCTGCCGCTTCGCGACCGCCACATACCTTATTAGGAAATATGTTACGCAGTGTGTTAGAGACATCCTAGTTAAAGATTTTAAAAATATTTTATTATTACTATTATTGGATTTCTCCAAAGGAGATGATAAAGACGAAACTATTGAATCAAAACTGGTGGATTCAATGTATGAAATCTCATACAATCATTTTAAGACATCAATTGAAAAGTTTTTAGACTGCAATATTTGGCGTAAAACTTTGAATTTTGCAAAAAAAGTAGAGTTTTACAGAGATCTCGCCTGGTGTGATATGGATTTCCAACAAATGGCTCAAGAATTCATATCCAAAAATGAACATAGGGCAGATTACATGAAACAATTTTTACTGGATAAAGAACACTTTAAGAATTTTACTAAAAAAGTAGAAACTATGTATTTGACGAACTCCAAACAAGATTAGTACATTAAAAAAAATATTTGTAAAAAACGAGTTGCTAATAATACTTGTAATTTAAAATGTCATACCAGCAAAATAAAAAAATTTTGTCTAAAGATTTATTTTTTTATGAGTGTGGAAAATTATTTTTAATATATTTTAAAAGTGTTTTATTCTAAAGGTATTTAAACTGTAATTAAAGTTTTCCTATTTGAATAATTCTTTTTAATGTGAGATAGTTTCTGTTATTTAAAAAAATGTCAACGGATCGAAAAACAGAACCTATCGAAGAATTTGTACCTGTAATCTTTGGAGAACCAAATGAATCTATCATACCTCACAATGTTGTGAATCGAAATTATTTCGAGTTTGTACAACATGTTATTCGAAAATACGAGTGTGTCATATCAGAAATTATTTTAAAAGGAATTTGGAAGAAACGATATACGATTTTTAATTTTGAATGTGCTGATGAACTAGAATTCATTCAAGATTGGGAAAGTAATTTCAAACTTTGCAAGTTTCGCAACAGAGATTTAAAAAACACTAGAAAATTGTTCGCATTTATCAATCCAAATGATGACATTTACTCTATTAGTTATTTCGAAAAGTTTCGATTTGACTATTGCATTAGCGGCGAACCAATATTTTTCTGGAATTATGAAATAAAAAAATTGATAGATTCATTTCAAAATCTGGAAATAACATTTCGATTAAACAATAATCAATTAGTATCCATCAAGAATAATGTACTTTATTTCAACAATGTTATAAAATCTTTGTACGGATTTGATAATTCGAAGCGAAAAGTGTGTCATTTGGACGAACTTTTTACAATTTACAATCCATTTATATTATAACTATTGTTATATTTTTTTAACAAAAAGAATTGTAATATGTTGATTTGTAAATAAAAAATTTATAATTTTATTTAATCCTTAAAAATTTTTTCAATAAATATTCATAGAATAAAATATTTAAGCTCGATTAAACCTTTTTCTTGAAAGATTCACAATGTCGTTGAGAAATATTTTTTCTCGTTTGCCCAATAATTCAGAGTTGACAAAAAAGTTATCAAATTGACTGGTTTAAATTCTTACTATTAGAAGATTCGGATTTTAAACCTGAAGGACCAGAGTTAGTCAAAGACTATGTACCTGTAATCATTGAAGGACAGAATAAATTTATCATACCTTACAGTTTTTTAAATCAAAATACTTTTGAGTTTGTACAACAAGTTATTTTAAGATACAATTGCATTATATCAGAAATTATTATAGAAGGAGTTTGGGAACCTAAAAATTATGAATTTACTACTTTTAAATTTGAATGTTCTGATGAAATAGAGCTTCTCGAAGAATGGGAAAAAGAGATTTTTGAAAAAGTGAACAGCCCTTCCAAGCTTTGCAAGTTTCGTCACAGAAATTTACGAAACACCAAAAGTTTATTTGAATTTTTATATCTACCAGATTGGAACAATAACAGGTTATTCGATAAAAAATATTACGAATGCATTAACGTTAAACATAAACATTTGTGGAATTTTCAAATAAAAAATTTGATAAATTCGTTTAAAAATCTAGAAATAACATTTCGTTTAAGCAACATGCGATTAATATTTATCAAGAATATATCCCATTTCAACAAAGTTTTTAAATCTTTATACGGATTTGGTAATTCGAAACAAAAAGTGTATCATTTGGAAAAACTTTTTACATTTCGTAATTGAACTATTATATATAATTGTATTTCCAATATAATATATATATAATTGTATTTCCAATATAATATATATATATATAATTGTATTTCCAATATAATATATATATAATTGTATTTCCAATATAATATATATATAATTGTATTTCCAATATAATATATATATAATTATATTTCCAATATAATATATATATAATTGTATTTCCAATATAATATATATATAATTGTATTTCCAATATAATATATATATAATTGTATTTCCAATATAATATATATATATATATATATATATATATATATATATATATATATAATTACAAATATTTTTTTATGATATAATCTTATTAGGCATCCCTCAAATACATATCTTCTACTTTTTCTGTAAAATCCTTAAAGTTTTGTAGAAATTGTTTCATGTAATCTATCCAATGTTCGTTTTTTGATATGAATTCTCGAGCCACTTGTTGAAAATCCATACCACATCAGGCTAATTCCTTGTAAAGGTTTAATTTTTGTGCAGAATTTAAATTTTTACAATAGTGCTTCAATGGATATTTTATATTGTAAATACAACCATCACAGTCTGATACCTTGTTAATAGATGTTTTAAAATTATCATACAAGATTTCGTACATTGAATCAGCTAGTTTTGATTCGATAGTTTTATCCTTACTATCTCTTCCGGATATTTTTAAATCTTATAATTTTAAAAAATGTTTAATTAGATTTTTGATAACACAATCTGTAATATTATTCATTTGGATGCATAATTCTTGCCATTGAGTTTCATTCAAAATAAATATGGGTGAAAGAAATTGTCGTGAAAATTTGTTTTCCATTTCAAACTTTTGCAAAACAACGAGAAATGAATCTTTAGTCACTTCTTGAGTAGAAAGCATGAGAGAATTATTTATAAAAAATGGTTCTTTCAAAAAGGGTACAAACATAGTTTTATTTTCATTCACGAGACATTGCCACGTTACAGGTGATAAATTTAACTTATAATTTTCTATAATATTATTGTCAGTATGATAAAATAAAATTTCTATTTTATTACCTGTTCTTACAATATAAATATTAAATGTATTCATATTAATGATATAATCTAACTGTTCATAATCCATGGTGTTCAAATATGTAAAACATCTGAAATATTAAAATCTTTATATACCTTATGCTATAAATGCTTTTTTTTAAATAATTTTTTTTGTTTAATAATTAATGTAATAATAATAATATATTTATATTTACTACCATAATTTAAAAAAAAAATCTTATTTATTATATGTATTTTTTTTCTAAATGATTTTTAAAATATTGGAAATACAATTATATATATATATATATATATATATATATATATTATATTGGAAATACACTAATAATACTTGTAATTTAAAATATTTGTAAGCCAAATAAAATTTGTTAAAAGAACTATAGAATTAAATTCTTTACAAAAAAAATAATTCAAATTTAATGATTTAACTTTTTAATGTATTAAAACTTTTTTTATTAACTGGTAAATTTTATATTTGGATTTATTAAAAATGAATAACTTACCTATTTTTTCATCTGTAAATTTAAAAGTAATATAACCTATAGGTTCCCACATTCCTTCTAAAATAATTTCAGATATAACTAAAAAAAAAGAATAACTTTCAATATCATTTCTAATATTGTAAAACATATAATAAATAAGAATTATTTTTTAACTCATAGCAGTATATAAACTGTAATGGTAAAATACAATTATTAATAATTATATACATATAATATTAATAATTGTATTTTAAAATTGTTAAAGTTGAAAAATAAAAATTAAAATCAAAGTTTAATTTTTTTTTTAGATAATTTAAGAGAATTTTGGTACCAAATTGTTCAAAACACATTTTTTTTTTCAAAAAAAATTTTTTTGAGACTCTTTAATAAACCAAATACATAATATATAAAAATGTATGTTTTTATTTCAAATATTTCATAATATTTTTTAATTGATGTAACTTAATTCTTTCCACATAATTAGGTGTTAAACATTTATATATAATATCACAAAACATTGGTAATTTCTTATTTTTTAAATTAACATTTTCAACTGATTCTCCAGTCACAAAAAGATATGTTATAATACCAATAGAATAAACAGTAGCAGCTAAAGGATTATAAATTCTCAGTTCATGATATTCAGGAGGTAAATAATATTTAATTCCACGTATTTTTTTTTCTTTTTTCATTGATATATCCAGCATTACCAAAGTCAATCAAGTTTATTTTTAAACTCTTGGGTTGAATCACAATGTTTTCCATTTTTAAGTCTCCATGATAAATATTTAATTTAAATAATCTTACACATATTTCAATAATTTGAACCAAAATCTGTTTAATTGTCGATTTTTTCATAGGAAAATTTAAATTCCAAAAATCGAATAAATCAGTTTCAAAATAATTAGTAACAATATAATATCCATCTTGACATACTTAATATTCTAAAAGACTAATTACTCCTTCTACATTTTTCAATTGGTTAAGGAAATGTATTTCTGATATCATTTTAAGTTTTTTATAAACAAATTTGATCGACACCATAACATCATCTTTTAAACTCTTTGCACAATGCACAGTACCGTAAGAACCACTTCCTATTATGTCCAATAATTTATATTGACTTGTGATATTAGTGAGTGTATTTTTCAAATTAGACATATTGAATGAAATAATTTTTTTTTCACCATTGCAGTTTATACCCTACTTTGAGTTAAAAAAAAATTTAAAAATAATTCTTATTTATTATATGTATTTTATACTAAGTAATTTTTACAATATTAGTAATGACATTGAAATACAATTATTAATATTATATGTAATATAATTATTAATAATTGTATTTCACTGTTAGTTTTACTATTAATTAAAAAATAAATAAATAAATTTAAAGTCTGATCAAAAATTTATTCATTAAATTACATCAATTAAAAAATATTACTAAGAATTTAAAATAAAAAATATATATTTAATGTATTTGGTTTAAATTCAATGCTAAGATTAAATGATAAGCATAAATTCAGAAAGTCTTAATTATACAACCAGGAATTTTTTCCAAGGTTTTTTAAACTAGATCTCCAACCAGGAAACTTTTCAAGGTTTTTTAAACTAAATCTCCAACCAGGAAACTTTTCAAGGTTTTTTTAAACTAGTAATTAAAAAGAAATAAAATCTTTTTTTTTTTTTTGATATTTGAGTGTATATATATACCACAGTTTAAGGAAAAATCAGTAATTAAAGTATCATATCATATAAAAAATATTAATTTCTCAAGATCTGAAAAAAAATGTCTCAAACACAAAAAAGTATTTTTAGATGAACAAGAAAATAAATATTCATTTTCTCAGGATATATTTTTTCTAGTTTTATCTAGATCAATTTAAATATTTTAATACATATTTATACTGTTTATAATAGTACATTTAGCAAATATATATTTTTAATAACTTTAGAATACAGTTTAATTAATATTCACCTACTAAACTTTTAAATGATTACTAGAAAATATAAGTGTTTAACTCATCAACAAAAAAAACTTTTTTTTTCACACAATCATATTAAAAAACTAATGATAAATAATGAATTTGAAAAAGAATGCTATAAAGAAAGATATGGAACAAAAAATTTATTGATTACAAAATAATTTAAAATATAAGCCTACATTTTTTAATTTCTTTTAAATAATGCATAATCATATAAGCTAATCTTCGTGAACAGTATTTATCAAGTCCGTTTGAATGGATTTGACATTTTATAAAAGGTGTTGGATATCTATCCAATTAAATCTCATTTAAATTTAATTTCAAATCGATAAATATATCTACAGTTTTGAGCCCACAGGATTCAAAAATGTCTCGTTGTGTGAAACCTAGTACAGCTACTAGCGAGTTTTTTCCTTCGTCCTTTTCCAAATACAATTTTTTTAATAACTTTTTCCCATCTTCCAATGTCATTTTTCCTTTGAAAGGGAAAGGAATGAAGATGTCTTCGTTATAAAATTTATTGTAAAATTTATCTAAGCAAGAGTAATTTAAATTTGTTGTGTCAAACGTGATCATACAAGAAGTTTCAGTTGACATTTCTACAAGACATAATTCCTGGGGTTCTATACTATTATAACTATATACTCCGTTTACGTGAGCCACAAATCCAACGTTTTCAATCATGTTTAATAAATTACGATTTTAGTGAAAAAATGGGATCCGTATTTATACAGTTTATCAAAATATTTTCAAACACCGATTTCTAATTAATTTTTTTTAATCAATTAGCTATGATTTAGAGAATACAATTACTTATAACGTTTAAAGTATTATAAAAAATAATATTCAATTCGATTTATACTTGATTAAAATACTAAAAAAATTTTTTCACTATTTTATCAAGTATAAATAAAAAAAACTCTTCAGAATAATTAGCAATTGGAGAGGTTATATATTTTGAATCTAAAATAATTTTTTTCTCGAGAAAAAAAAATCCCCAGAGATCAGGAAACTACGAGATCAGATTTTGTCCAAAATTATCATTAGATAATCTTTAATAAAATTTATATTTTGAACATACAATCCTTATAAAATTATAATTCTTTTCAAATATACTCAATTTTATAGTAAAAAATATTTCTTCCCGAGTATATTTAAAAATTAAAAACTATTTGTACTTACCTACGATGTTATGTCTTGCATTTAAAATGGCGCATACTTGCGAACTACGTTTCACTTTTTTGATTCCGGATTCTGACTCTGTCGAGAACAGACGTTTTATCCTGAGCGCATTTTTCAACTTTTCGTACAAGCTAGCATTTTTCTCTTACCACTGGTGATTTGAAATTTCTTATTTCTACAGGGTTTCTTTTAAAAAGAAACCATGGATTCGTCCATGGAAGTAGTTTCGCAAGCAGAATTACTGCCGCAAGCAGCTGCTGCTGATACATCGAATTCGAATTTTGAAGTAGGCTTAGCGACCGCCAACGATACGTTTACTCCACCTCGCCTTGACCCGGATGCTTCATCGGAAGATACCGAAAAGTTCTTCGTGGAACATGCTGAAGGGGTAAGAAAACTCATCGAACTTCGGGATTGCTATGCACTTTGGGCAAAGAGACTGAGTGCGGCTTCCCAGAAACCTGATGATTTTGCCAAGGCACACGCCGAACTAGGCATAGCCTACGCACAGCTCACTGCCGTGAAAAGGAAATTAAATGTTCCCCTATTCAAGCTTCCTGCCACCGCTGCTATACTTGCTAAAATTATAGAATCAGCAAAGAAAAAAGCAGAAAAGAGAACAAAAAAGTCTTTGAAGAAAAATGGAAGCCATTCTCCTGCAAAAGAAGTTCCATCAGTGGGCGCGGCCTCCGAGAAAGCTCCGGTTCAGGGCGGAGCCTCCCGCACGCAGAACCAATCCAAGAAAAGATCTGCTGATGCCAATGAAATTTCTACTAATAATGGCAAGAAAAATTTAAATACTTTGTCCACGGTCCAGACGACCCGTAACTTAACTAATTCAACCAAAGGAGATGAGATTTCTGATCTCAGTGAGGAAGAGGACGCTGGAGAACCAGTGAACCCCGCCACTCCTGTTAATCGCCCAAATATTCCTCCCTTTTTCATCACACCGAAGGGTGATTGGAGGCAACTCCTCTCCTTCACCAGACTTGAAGCGCCTTCGCTTTACAGCAAGCTTAGCGGCCACTTCCTCCGCCTCACTGTCAACCATGAGACGGAGTACAGGAAATTAGCCAACTTTCTACGTACGGAGGGCGTAGAATTCAAATCATACATGCTAAAATCAGACAGGCCTCTGAAATTAATTCTTCGTGGACTTCCCTCGACCACCGATTTAGAGGAAGTCAAATAAGAGATTGAAAGTGCAGGATTTTCTGTACATAAAATCTCACGCCTCACTAAATTTCAAACAAAGGCGCCCATGCCTTTGATTTACTTCCAAATTCTTAATAACTTACAAGCTGAACATATCTATAATTACACAGATATGTTTGGAACTGTAATCAGTATTGAGAATTATCGGGGCAACAAGCGCCCTTCTCAATGCTGGAGGTGTCAGGGGTTCTTCCACTCCTCTGAAGTTTGCCACCTCCCTATCAAATGCGTTAAGTGCGCAGGCGCTCACCGTGCTGAAATTGCCCCAATGAATTCGATACACCTCTAAGGTGTGCTAACTGTGGCGAGGAACACGCGGCGAATTGGCGCCAATGTCCCCGATTCCCTAAGGACAAAAACACAAGCCCTAAAATTAATAATAAAAACTCAAATAAAAATTTAAAAAACAAAAACTCGGCCCCTAAACCTAAAATTGTTAACTCTCCCAAGAGCCAGCGTCCTCTCGAGAGTTACCGACAGGCCACCCCACAAATATCATATTCACAAATTTTATCCGGACAGACTACGGCTCATCCCGCCCCTGTTCAAAATTTTACGGCTTCTCCCAGCTCCGGAAATTTTGGGGAAATATTCCGAGCTGTTATGGCTATCGCCAGTGACGCGAATGTAGACGAGCTACTTTTTGCTCGGGCATTCCGGGAGTGTCTCCCTGCCCTTCGCCAAGTCACAGCGGCTGACGACAAGGCCTGCATTATTTTTGAGGCCTATGTCGCACTTAAGCACGGGCGCACTTACCGCGCCCCACCCCAACATTAAAATTCAATCGAGACGTGCACGACATTTCTCTTGGGTTCTGGAACGCAAATTGTTTGCGTTCCAAGATTGACGAAGTCAGAGACTTCGTCACAGAGCAAAATTTTGATCTGTTTTTGGTTCAAGAAACAAAGCTCCAACCGGGGCACGAACCCCAGATCGCCAACTATCGTCTCCACAAAGACGATAGAATTACATAAACTCCTCGTATCGACGGAGGCACCGCTATATACTGTAAAAGTAATTATGAACATTGCAGAGTCCTCGTACCGAGGTTACAGTAGATCGATGCAACTGCTATCGAAATTAAAATTAATAATTATCCACCTTTTGCGAATAATTTCTGCTTATATTCGCAATACCCCTCTCAATCGATGCCATTTTCCATAGGAGGATTTTATTAAACTTATAAATTCTAGTCAAAATGTAATTATTGCTGGAGATATGAATGCTCGTCATAAAGATTGGCATGCTTCAAGATCAAACACTTTTGGCTTTAAACTCAAAAATATTATAAGCAGAACTACAGGTGCTAGGGTTGTAGCACCGTACACCCCTACGCACATCAACCCTAGATCCCGACCGGGGGCCAGGGATTCTATCATTGATCTTGCAATCTTTAAAAATATTCCTTTTAATTATGATATAAGAGTCATTCATGATCTGAGTTCAGATCATTTACCGGTCATTTTGACTCTTAACACTAACTCTGCGTTTTTAAAATTACCAGAGCAACTCTCTACCAATTGGGAGAACTTTAAATTTATTTTAAATTCAAAACCCCTCCCTATTCCAAACACCTCCAGCAATGAAGATATTGAAAATTCTATAGAACAAATTGGTGTAACTATTTCCGAGGCACTTGTGACGGCCTCAAAACCAAAATTTAAACCTCCTCCTCTGAGACTCCCTATAGAAATCAGAACCAAAATTCGTCGCAAAAATTATGTACGGAGAGTCTGGCAAAGATGTAGGAATCCGGCTCTTAAATCTGAACTCCGTGCACTCAACAATGAGATTAAACGAGAAATCTAACACTTTTCCCAGGAAAGATGGGAAAAACACATTGAAGGCCTCTCGTCTGATACAAACACCCTTTGGAGAGAAACCTCCCGACTCAAAAAGCCTTTTCATACCGTTCCGCCCCTGAAGGGTGCCCTAGGCAGTGTTGCTGTAGCTTCTATTGAAAAGGCGGAAGTTATAGCTGATAGACTTCAAAAACAATTCGAACCAAATGAAGGCGAGAATCCCAGATTCTCAGCTCATACTACTCGAAAAATCCAAGGATTTTTGGCCTCCCCCACTTGTCTAGACCTGGAACCAGTCCAGGCTAGCGAAATTTTGGACTACATACACAACACCAAAATTAAGAAGGCTCCAGGATTGGATTTAATTTCTAATCGCATTCTTAAAAATCTCCCTCTTAAATTTATTTTTCTTCTCACGCTGCTCTTTAACTTTTTAATGGAGAACTGCTACTTCCCTAAGGCCTGGAAGATCGCCGTGGTGGTCCCCATTCTCAAGCCCCATTCCGATTATTCAAATCCTCTAAATTATCGCCCCATATCGTTACTCAGTTCGCTGAGCAAAGCATATGAATGTGTTATTTTGAAACGCCTGGACCAGTTCTGCAATTCCAGAAATATTGTTATTCCAGAGCAGCATGGTTTTGTTCCCAAGTGCTCTACAGTAACACAGTTACTTAGAGTTACTGAGACGGTCCAACATGGCTTTTCCAATAACAAAGCCACGAGTATGCTTTTTATCGATATTGCCAAAGCTTTTGATAAAATTTGGCATGATGGGCTCATTTCCAAGATGATGCGACTTGGAATTTCGGACCAACTTATCAAAATTATACACTCGTTCCTTGACTCTCGCAGTTTCAGGGTTCGAGTCGAAAACGCAGTCTCCTCCCCCCGACCAATCCTTAGTGGAGTCCCCCAGGGATCGATTTTAAGTCCAAGAACTTTTTCTTTGTACGTAAATGACATCCCGAAGGCTGCCAACATTCACTTAGCAATGTATGCTGATGACACTGCTATTATGTCCCAAGACATCTGCAATCGGAAAATTATTGAAAGATTGCAGAGATACATTTCTCGTTTACAGCTCTGGCTCATTGACTGGAAAATTAAAGTTAATGCATCTAAAAGCGCTTGCCTCCTCTTTACGAAACAACGGTGCATTGGCAATTTGCCAGCAGTCACCATTTTTGATCAACCCGTCCCCTGGGTCACTGATTATAAGTACCTAGGGTTAATTTTAGACGCCAAATTAAATTTTGCCCACCACATCCGAAATGCCCATCAAAAGGCTATCGGAATGAGCAGATTGCTCACTCGCTTGATTTCTCGAAAGAGCAAGCTGGCGATCAGGCACAAAATCTTGCTCTACAAGTCGATCCTAAGACCGATCATGTTGTACGCATCGCCTATTTGGGCGTCCGCTGCAACCACCCATCTGAAACGACTGCACGTCTTTCAAAACATTCACCTTAGGAAAATGATAAATGCACCCTGGTTTGTCCGGAATGAAGTCCTGCATAAAGATCTAAAAATTGAACCAATTCTAGAGTTCATTAAAAAACAATCATTAAACTTCTTCAACAGGATCCCTCAAATACCTAATGCACTGCTTCAACAACTCCCCGCGTATGATGCGTCAATCGCATCTTCGCAAAAAAGACCGAGAGCCGCGCTCGGATATTCATATGTCCATTTCCCAGCCTTAAAAAGGCTGCGAGCGCATTGAAGTAATGCATCAGTGATATCCTGCTTTTTCCAAATTCAGGACTTCCCCTCGATAAGTGGCAATGCCCAATGGTCAAAATGGACCTCGCGTAACACTGTCGAGCACTCTCAAAATTTTTAAAATTTTTTATTCTAAAAAATTATACACTTTTTAAATTTTAACTGCATTTTCCTAAGATTCATAACTTTTCTCATCACCAGATGTCGCTAATAGTGCTCATATCGCCTTAATTCTTGTTTTTCAAACTCATCTCCTCGCGTTTTAAATTTTCCCTCCAAATTTCTAATTGCATATTTCTTTAAATTGGTTTCGGTACGGCATTTCTTTTTATTTCAATTTAATTTATTAGCTAAATTTTTCTTTTTATAACCTCTCAAAACCCCTCGGACAACAATTTCTCGAAGCCGTTTTTCGTCTTCGAACTGAAGTCCCGCCCCTAACCTAGACCCCGCCCACCGCTATGTATGCTTCTTAGCTTCCCTTGCTACGGCATCCAATAGCAGTGCGCGCCCTCGTAATTTTAATTTCTATTGCATAAAAGTTAATTTATAATATAAAATTCAAATCTCTTTAATGACGGTAAATGACTGATGCCATCTGTCCAAGATTAATTTAACGTTGTAATTAACATTAAAAGTATTAAAATCAACGCGTTTAAAACAAAATATATATATATATATATATTATTATTTATTATATGATCTACTAATATTTGAAAATTCAAAATTATAATGAATTGTATTAAAAACGTATTAATATTTAGAAACGAATATTTTGTTCCTAAATAATAATAAATATTTAAATTGTAGGGAACCAGTGTCTGAAAACATTTTGACGGATCATATTATATACTATTTTGTGTAAAAACAATTAATTATTAGTTTTAAACATAATTGTGTAAGATTTTTAATAATTAGTTTTATTAAATTAATAAAAGTTTTTTTTTTTTTGATGCTTCGAGTATATATACCGGACTTTGAGGGAAAATCGAGAATGAAGGCAATAAGTTAATAAAAAAAATATTAATTATTATATTAATATATAAAAAATATAAATTTCTCAGGATCTGAAATATTTTTTCTTCAAACCAAAAAAAAGTATTTTCGGATCCTCAAAATTACAACCCTATTAAAAATGTATCACTGGTGAAAACCATAATTTTCGTCTACTATATAAATACTCGAAAAAAATATTTCTTTTTTTTTACAATAGAATCAAGTATACTTGAAAAAAAAAATAAATTTAGTTAGGAACCAGTGTTCGAAAACATTTTTGACAGACTGTATATTCTATACTATTTATGTGTAAAAACTATTATTTATCATTAGTTTTAAACATGAATGTGTGAAAAAGTATTTTTTTATCTTAAATTTTAGTTTTAATTTATAATTGCTTTTCTTAGATAAGAATTAATATTTATAATTTTATGCAAAAAAAAAGAAAAATATGTAGCAACTGTAACCTACAACTTTACTGTTTAATCATATGACACTACGAAAAAAGTGAAACGGTATGGTAACGGTAACGGCTAAAGTTACGAGGTTCCTATTTAAAAATATTAAACTTACCCTCTCATCATAATTTACACGTAACCGAAACTATAACAG
>BMAW01016040.1:23586-151729 GCA_019974015.1 Nephila pilipes
TATATATATATATATATATATATATATATATATATATATATATAATACTTATAGACATAACATAGGAAAAAATGTAATAGTATGTGTGTTTAAATATATTACATAATAATTGATGGGGTTTTTTTTTTTCGTAATTTAGCATTAGTTGGTATTTTTTATTGGCTAAGATTAATTTTAAAAAAAAAATCAAGTCATTAGAAAATACTTACTAGAATATAATTTTGCAAACGGTTTTTTGTTATATTTCTCAAACTGTGAATGTAAATATTATGTATCTCTCGCTTAAAATAGATTTTATTTGAGATCTAAAGTAAAGATTTTTATTTCCTCATATATTTTGTTTTCACACATAGTGTTAGATTCTTTCACCAAGATTATTATTTTTCAAGCTAAGATTTAAACATAATTGGTGAAATTGCAGTTTAGCGTAACCACATGGCGAGATTTGAAAAATCGCCAAATTTGGCGATTTTTATATATATTCGAAAGGGTTGCCACGGCTAAAGCCACTGCAGAGAGAAAGCATGGTAACCACAATTGGCAAAATATCGCCAAAAAATTCCTGTCGCCAACGGGTGGTTACACTAAACTGCATTTCAACCAGAATTCTATTTGCATAGGAGTAGCATAGAAAATTTAAAACCAGAAAGGAATCAACGTATTGCATCAGGAGTGCCTGTTAATGTGGGAAAACACGTTCGACTTTCATCAAAATAGTCAGAGAATAACACGAAAAAACATTGAAATAACAGTTGAATAGCATAGAAAGTATATTGAATATGATATACAAAATGCAAACTATTAAAACAAATTGAAGACTGGCGAGCATTAGCATATCTTTGGGATATTGGTGTTCTTCCATCAAAAACTTCAGAAGATACACAAACACAATTTTGAGCGACCGAACCGTTCAGGACTTGCAACGAAATAGAATCCTCACAAGATTTGCAGAGATATTAAAATTCACACAATTTTTTTTTTTTTTTTTTTTTTTTTTTGCACAAGGAAGGTGCAGTTCCTGTTCATTTACTAGAGCAAAAAAATGATGAATGAACTAGAGCAAAAAATGATGAATGAATAATCGCCAGCTCCGATTTATTGTGACGTTTTGTTTTTACTTAGCCAGTACTATTAAAAGTTCCTGAAAGGAAAAATCTCCGATTCCGGGTAATCCCCTCAACACCTCAGTGAAATTCCTCTAATCCCTGCGATTTAAGTAGACTCGTCCAGTTTTCGGTCTCCCATAGGGATTTGGAGCTGCGAACAGACGCTAGTATCGAGCACCTTCAAAAAAAATCTACCACCGCTCATTAGGACGTCGACTTCAGCACCGTCTACAAGAACCCATCATAACAGGCACCTCGAAATCCACCGTTAACAAACTTTCCGATCCCCTGCTATTTTTAATAGATTGGTCCACTCTATAGGGTGCCAGTTGCGAAAGAGATGCTATTTTGCAACTAATGGCTAAGAACAAATCATATAAAGCGCTAGTCATCAATTACAAAACATACATGTTTTCTATTTATCTCACACAACGTTGAGAGATAACCCAAATTTGTTTTATATGATTTGATACATTTCATTTGATATCGAAAAGAACTGTGTTCTAGTTTAACACAAACAATCTTGATGTACTGAAAATACTCTATTTGAATTGTAAAATCATAGAAAGACAAGATGACACTTGGAAAAACATTTCGTGTTTATCATTGTTTTAAGGATGAGAGTAATACTTACAGCGTGCTTTTAGAGCAAAGAAATAAAAATGAAGCTCTGTTATTCGAAGCCGGAATTATTCGACTCCTTGGTGAGATATAGTTTAACTTTCATTAATTTTAAGGATTGTAACAAACATTAGCTCTTGTAATGAATAGCAAATTTCGAGTTTTTTAATTTCTGTTTAAACTGGAATGTCGAATAGTCTGTCTTAATAATCTGTTTAATTAATCAGTTAAACCAAACATTACCAAATTCTCGTTGAAGATTTATATTTATTTATACGCAGGAATAGTTTATGTTTTTCTTAGTGGTTATATTTCATTAATTTTTTTTCGCTGTGAATTTGTAAATTATCATTGTATTTACTTCATGTCTTAAATTTTGATGCAATGTGAACCTATGTTATCGTTACCATCATGTTATTGAGGAATTGATGCGTGTTTTACGTAGTCCTGTTTTCACAATAAATCTTTCTGAAAACTTTTATATATATATATGTTTACTTATTTATTTTGCCTTATTTATATTACAGAATTAGATTGATATTATCCTTAGTCATGGTGCCTTTTCGTATTTATATTATATGATTTTTAATGAAATGGTGTTATAGATATTGATATGGAATAATAACTGGGTAATGTGCAATATTGTACCCTATTAATAATTTTTATGGTTTGGAAACATATGACAGAGATTTTGAACTATATCAAGATCATTCTTTTGAAGTTAGCTATTGCTTTCACAATAGCTGTGCCTTTGTTGCCTTCATTGGTTACCAATCTCTTTAAATAGACTATATTATAGTGTAGTGACAATATCATAGTCTTATCAGTGTTTCAAGCCCTCAGTAAATACTTGCAACTTAAATTATATGCTTCTAAAATGTTCAAGTGGCCCTGGTAGCCTAGTGATCCTTGTTGTGATCTCGCAGCTGATATTGTTTCCTTGAATTGGGTCTGATTCCTGATGTCACTAAACACCTGTCATGTAGCAGGATTGATGCACGTTAAATCTGTCGAAGTTTCAGTGTTGCCCTCTTCACTTGACCGAGATTCAAAATTATGAGATTCTTTGTCAATAGTTCTCACATTGCTTCAAAATACTATGAAAATAAAACAATCCAATATGGTAGTATAATTTATTCCACCCATGTGGTGACTGGGTATGAAAGAATAATCCCATTGTAACCCAGGCGTGTCAAAATAGGTGACTAAAATGGGTTCCCAGTGTCTGGTCTGGGGGTATAGCTGAGCATCCTGCCCCTAGAGATTATTCATGGGGACTGATCCTCCTGGTTGGGGAAAATCAGGGGCTTACCTTCTTTAAGTAGGTACTGGCATTATGATATAAAACACCCCAGTGATCTTTCTTTCCCATGCAGTTTACCATCTTTGGTAAATACAGATGATGCATCCCTGGTATAACCTAGTGATCCTTCTCTATTTTCATCCCTCCTTCTTATCAACCAATTTTATCTTTTCTTTACCATTTTTTCAAATGGTAACACACTGTAAATTATCACAGCTTTGCCTTGTTAGGTGCAGCATGGCCACATCTGGCTCTTGTACCTTTAAAACAGTATCACTCGCATGTAGTTTACTCTTTAAAATTTATCAAGTTTTTTACTTTCTGTCAAAGGTAAATAAAAAAAAGGGTACTTTTCCATTTTGCTGGTGCAAATCTCGCTAAGCAGATGACATACATAATATACGCATATTCCGATTGGCGTCGGTTGTATCATTTTTGGCGACATTATCCTTGCGTCAGCGAAATAGAAAAGTACTGAAAAAAGTTATACAAGAAGAAAGACCATTAATGTTTGTTTTTTAAATAAGAATATTCAAACTACAATACTTTATAGAAAGAGTGTAAGGAAAGTAAAAAAGCTATGTTTCATGAAGGGTTTCATTTTAATTCTAATTACTCTGTTTAATTGTCAGAAATTTTACTTAAAACTTGTATTTCTGCAGTAGAAATTCCATAATAATCTTTGGAGAAAAAATATAATTGGACTTTTTTGTGGTGTAGTTATGAAAGTTAATGCATGTTCGGAATCTTACAAAAATGTAAATTTGTTTTATTGAAGCCATATTTTTTAACTATTGGCAAAAAGACAGACATTAATTTGGCACATTCTTTCAAAATAAAAAAAAAGACTCTGGAATTTTAAATTGTAGTCTGACTTCATTATCATACAGCAGTGACAGTGTTCAATGAGTGGACATGAGCTAACTGCATTGTTTCAGTTGAGTTGTGGATTTGAATCCTGATGCTTCTAAAAATCCTTATTTAGTAGGGCTGATACCCTTTAAATCTGTCAAGACTTCATGTCCTCATGTTGATGAATATGGAAGTTTGGTAAGTGTAGTGACAGCTTAGGTGTCTTCTTCATTTGACTGAGGTCAAAAATATGAATGTGTTGACTGTTGAGTTTTATGGGCCAAGAACCAAATTAGTCTATGCTGCATGTCAAAATTATGATGTCTGTTGCCAGTAGCTCTCATGCTGCTTCTAAGCGCTATGTTAATGAACAATCAGTCAGATCCTATGCAATGCAGTATATTTTATTGCACAGCTCACCCCTGTTTTAATCAATCCACTGCATAAAATATGTTCATATTTCTTTTCCTGTATTGTTATGCTAAATTGGCATTTAACTTTAACTTAGTAAAAAAACAACATACTTTTAAAATATGTAACATTTTAAGGATGAAGTATGACAAAAAGACAAATTTGTTGTATAGATACTAACTTATTTTAATATTTGAATAAATTTTGCTACTTGAAGTTGTGTTCTGAGTTGTGGCTGATCTGTGACATTAAATCATTAACATGTTAATCCTTACTATTCAATATTTTATTTTTTTATTGTTTTAATTTGCATACACTTTGCTATATGCATTTTAGAAGAGCATCCATATTAAATATCATTTAGTATTGTATAAACGGCTGAAGTAAAATATAAATGCTTTCATTATTCATTTGATTGTTTTTTAACTGAAAGAAAAATGGATTACGAATTAAGTCACGATGGAAAATATTTCGGATTGCTCTGAATTTTTTTTTTCAATTATGGTAATTTAATGTGTATTTCCTATTTTTCTATCATCATGGAGATAATTGTATAGTTTTTGTTTGTAGTATTGCTACAGACACATTTTTTTAATAATCTTTCATAACAAGAGAAAATCTTGGTTAAAGTTGGGACTAGGGTGTTCTCTATAGCGATGGCGACGAAAGATAGAAAGTTCACCAAAGGTGCATGACTTAAGCATTGAGTATGGAAAATGAGAAGAAAATCAAAAAGGACCAAGATCATTCGAAGAATAACCCACAAATGTTAGAATTTTAGAATAATTTATAAATATTAATTTTAAATAAAAAATCATTATTTATGAACAATTACTAATTAATTATTTATAAATAAATTATTGGAAATAAGAAATACCTGTTTATGAATAGTTATTTATAAATAATTATGGATTATTTATAATTATTCATTCCTAATTATAATTTATAAATAATTATGGATTATAATTAGTTATTTGTAAATAATAATTTATGAATACTTTTTGATAAACAATTATTGTATATACATTATTATTCGAAGAACTTTTTCTTATATGGACGAAAAATAATTATTTATGAATTTAAAAACTTTCATAAATTTATAGTATGACATTTTTGCTTTAATGAATAAGTCACACATTAAATTAATTATTTTTTAACATTAAGAGGAATGCTGTGAAAAAAGAATTGGTAAAAAAAAACCCTTACCTATCTCATCAAAATTCCTCATTATAAGCTATAATATAATTGACCAAATATATCTATCTTCCAATGCATTTTATTTTACCAAGCACATACAAACTGAACATTCAACCTTTTGCGCAGTTAAATTTTTATTCGTACACCATCGTATAACATTCATTTTACCCTTTCTTTCCGAATCGTAAAAAACCTATAAATTATATTTTTTCAGCATGCTTCAATCTTTAAATACACTTCAACAAAGAAACAAATAGAAATTCTTGATTTCACAAAGAAATGGTGAACAAGAAATATGTATGTTATTCTAAAAATATCGTCTCCTATTTATTAAAAATTGTGTGCCATTTTTGACAAGTAACAATCGAGAATAGAGACCATGTGACACATGTAAATTTTTTTTCAAATTATATGCATCAGGGTTATCATAACCTAAATCACCACATTTAAATCATTATTGTTCCCAAAAGTTGTTAATCATCAAGGGGGCACCATATATATGACCAAAATCTTTTTTGTTGTCATACTTAGTAATAATTTTAATTACACATGTTAATTTTGATATTATTCGTAGATACCCTTATATATTTTTATTTATCTCTCTTATAATTATATGTATTATACTTGCAGTGAATTTTTGTTTTGTTTTGTCTTTATCATTTCTTATTATTCATAGACGGAGATTTTATATTTAATTCTGTAATGTGAATTAGCCAATTAATATAAGGCCAATTGAGATAGGCTTATTATATTTTTTAATGTTGGCAGTGTTTTTCTCAATTTGTATAATTAATATGAAATCCCTGTTTCAATATTAAATAGGAATTTATACTACTGCAGTAAAATGAATATTTATTTCATTTTCAGAATTATTGGTCCTTTTTACTTTACTCTTTTATATGCATTTAAAATTTGGAGTATATATAGTATATTAGGAAAATTTTATTGTGTCTTTTAGAATCAAATTAAGAAAATATGATTGAATATGAAACTCATTTTCACAGTTTCAAAACAGTTTTCTCTGTTAGTAATTATTTATTAGAATTTTTTATTTGTTTTTTAACTTTTTGTAACTTATTGGTTGTTAGGCATGATCATAAATTCTCTATTTTGTTTTATACATAAAAGCAACACAATTTTATAAAAACTTGTTGGGAGAATATCTTTTACTTCTAATATTAACAAATGGCATAGATAAGAGCGGCACTGGTTGGTCACTCACAAGAGTGTGGAGATTCCAATTTTTTTAAAGCTCATTTGATTTACATATAGACTCTCAGTATAACATTTTTTGGTTCTTCCTTGTTTTAGCGGTGCCCAACGATGAATCGCTAAGTGAGTAAGAAATGCCATCTATATATATGTTTGTCACCAATATTGTTTTGCAAGATAGGTTTCATGAATTTAGTGGTGAATTTTTGGCTTAATCACAATTTGATAGGCACTGCTGTAACAAAGTTGTCCCTATTTTTTCTTATTATTTTGTTGATAGTTTTGATTTTTAATTATTTCTCCCCTTCAAAGGATTGACCATTTTGCTTTTATATTTGTACTTGTTTGTATTTGACTGATTTAGGTTATTAATTTTTACATGCTTATGTTTATTTCTTTGTTATTAATCTCTTTTCCTTTTCCCTAAACTTTACCTTCCTTTTGTTTTTAATTCTAGAATTTATTTCTTTTTAGATTCTGTAGAAACTGAAGCCTGCAAAAAGAACTATATCAGATTACCTGATGCATATGGATGCTTAGGAATCTTGCAGTTCACTCTAGGTGAATATGTTTACATTAAGGTTTAATTCTTTTCATGATTTTTTGGACTTTTCTGTTTTGAGTTTATTTTTCTGACAAAATTCACAATTAAATTTTTGCAAATTTTTTATACTATCAAAACAATATTGATGAATTTCGACTTGATATTATCTGATTTTAAATTTCTCCAGGTACATGGTTAAAATCCTGTTGACCATTTTCACATATGTTGAAAAATGTCTTCTAAGATAGAATTTGTGTAACTGGATGGGAAATGATTGGTGTAAATTTGGTTGGAATTGTGAAAACTCTCATGGTTATTTGGATTTTACACATGTACTTTTCCCTGAAATATGCTAACTATTTAATCATGTTGTTATGTAATTCTTAAAATAACATTTAAAGTAATTAATTTCAGTATGTTTTTAATCCGAAATTGTAATAAATGAAAAGTTTTAGAAGTATTTTTATAGTAACTGACAATTTTGAAATAATTAAAATATATTTTTCTGATTTTTTTTAAATATTTGAATTTATTTTTCTTCTGAAAGGTAGGTTAAAATATTGTGATGTATTTTCAGCATATTACTCTAAATTCATTTAACACAATTTAATCAAAATATATTTCTCAATTTAGAAATTTCTAATTGTGTATTTGTGTGTGTGTATAAAAAAATATTCAGAGAGAAAATGTATTATTATGAAACTAAATAAATAAACTGTTATTATTTAAGTGTGACTATTTTTGTGTAGAATTCTTGTTCAAAAATATTTGGTACTTTTCTATTTCGCTGGAGCAAGCGATAAAGTCTCCAAAAATGATACAACCGACACCCATGGAATATGTGTTTAATGTGCGTTGTCAAAAATAAAGCCTGCTGGGCCAGTTTGTGCTGGCAAAATGGAAAAGTACTGAATACAAAAAAAGCTACAAAGAAGTTGTGTATATTTAAAATTTTTGAAAGTCTTTTTTAAAAGTTGAATCATGTTTTATATTTTAGGTGATACAATTATTCAATATTTAGTGTTAGTGAATAGTTGCTTATCAGTAGGAAAGGTTTTGAACAGTGAAATATTCAGAATAACAGAAACAAATTTTCTTTCTCTGCGCAACAACCCTCAAGATTTAGAGAGAATTCAGGAAGTTCGTAAAGTATTAAATTCTGGTACTTTTTACTTTTCATGGTCATCATCTGGAGTATCATTGGACTTGACGTTATGTGAACAGCGATCTAATTTTGGTGCTGATTCAGATAATAGATTCTTTTGGTATGTTATTTATTATAAATATATATTTGATAAAAGATAATTTCATGATGTGAAATAAATGTCACTTAATAATAGAGAATAATATGTTAATTGTTATTAAGCAATATTTTATTGTATTTTGTAATTATTTATTCTAAACTTAGCAAATTATTTGCCCGTTATCAAATTTATATTGTATAATTTAATTTTTTCTTGAAATGTAAATTATGTTTTCTGGTATACTTAGAGAGACATAATGTATTAAAATAAATATTTCTTTGTTAAGTTAAATAATGAATCCTTTAAGAATGTCATTGATTTTTTTTAATCCTTGCAATAGTATGGGAAGCATAACTTTATATGTTTTGAATGTTTTTTAATTTTATTTTTCTTTAAAAAATTAATAAATATGTTTTTATCTCTGTCTTTCATTTGAGTATTTATTATGTGCTTATGATTAAAATTACTTTATAGATAATGTTTAATTCAAGAGAATGCGTGCCCTAATAGTAACACGAGAGCTTGCGTTGGGTCAACTAGACCCATAATCACTTTTACGTGAAATTTAGCATGTTTTGATTGAAATTTCAATCTATTTTTGTAACAAATGAAAAACAAATTCGAAGGAATCATATATTTATAAAAAAAAAAAGTAAGTATTTATTTTATGCAATTTAATGAGAAAACTTTGTTAAGTCATCGCAACACATATAATGTTGAATAAGGTGCTGAAATAATACTAAAAGTTAACTAAATTTTTAATTTAATGCATTTAAATTTTCATACATAAAATACATTCACACATATGAGGATACCAACTTAATATTCTTAAATTTAATATTTAAAGTCTCGTAACTTTGTCTGTGCCTTTTTCTAATTTATAAGGACCTTCAGGTTGCAATCCTGCACATATTTCCTAAATTCCGTGTATAAAAAGTCCTTGAATCTACAAGAACAAGCATTTTAATGCCTTTTATTATGTATATATTGCCTGAAAGAGCATCTACCTCTATAAGGTTCTAACTTTCATCAATTGTGACATATTCACCAAGATTATATAGCTTTTCCAGTTATTTACAAATACAAACATGGATCTAACAGGCACAAGTTTATCCAGTTCTTTCCTTTTCAAATGATCTCTAACAAATTTTAGACAATGTAGCAGAAATAAAAAGCTTTTATAAATCATAGTCAGATGAAATATTTCAACCCCTGTGGCATCAGTGGCCCAGATATTGCTCGCATTCACATGTAATGATATATGTACTCCACACAGATAAAGAAGACTGATGAAAACTTTAACTTCAATTAAATTAGTTCTTTTAGCATCACATTTTCTATGAAATCTATTTAGAATCTTTTCTATACAGATATTTGTGTAGGTCACAATGTTCTCCATTATGGTATTATTGAATAGTAATAGCCAAGCATCTACTGGCAATGATACATGTCTAGCCTTACCGACATTTCTAGGCAATTTAATTACAATATTATGCAAGGAAGTTCTTATAGTCGGTCTTGGTTTATTTTTATTCTATTTTGAACTGCCATCTTTTCCAGTATAATATTCATCATAGTTGGATGTATCTATTGCATCATCTGAACCAAATTTTTCCTCCGATGTTTCATGAGCACTAAATTGTTCTTCATCATCTTCTCCATTTATTCGATTCTTCATCAGTAGATACATCCTCTAATAAAGTTTCCAGCTGTTTCATTTCATCTTTATAACGTAGATACTGATTCATTTTTAAATTCTCACATTTTGAATAATCAAAAGAAAACCTAAATGCGAGAATGCGCATTGGGTCTAACAGGCCCGAAAAACCAATTTTTAATCTAAAAACAGCTTCGTGGAATTTGATCATCAACGGAATCAAAAGAGGGAAACTTTGATAACAGCTACTGAAAGACTCAACCATTTTCACTGAAAAGGAAAGGTTTCATATTCAATTATATACATGCCCAGGCCTGTTTGACCCTATGTGAGTTCTCGCTGGTTAAGAAGTGGAATTATGATAGTCAAGAGATAGAGTTGTGAACTATGTAATTTGTTAGTTGTGGCTTATAGTATTGACTTGACTGAATACTATTGAGTAACTGATGCTGGGTCACTAAGTCCTGGCATGATATGGCTGTTTGTAGTTTGAGATACCAACTCAAATGTTTTTCTTCTATTTGAGCTGTTCCATAATTTCAAGATTCATTGTTAATATCCCTTTATATAACTATATCTATGGAATCTTTCTGATACACCATTCTCTTCCTTAGAATATACAGAGGTTCTCTCAGCTTTTATGTCACATTCTTTATGAAAATATTTGAATTCTTTTCTGAAAAATTTTAACCTGTTGTCAGTTCTCACAGATTTTTATCTTCTATTTAACTAGTTTTCTGAAAAAATGAAGCACTCTTTAAAACATGTAAAAATATCAGATTTTCTTTCAATTCCATACACAACAGCATATCTAGAGTAATCAATTATAGATTAAAAAATACGATTTTCCAATTAATGATTTTACTGGGGAAGGACCCCACACATCCATGTGTACTTTATCTTTGTAAATATATAAATATTTACTCATAAGTTTTCTGAATCAGATACAATAGAATTTTTACTCATTTTAGTTATTTAACATAGTTTAAACTATTAGTTTTAAAAGATACATTTTAAGATTTAAAATGCTTTGCTGGTATGAAGAATATAAAATTTATTTACTCTAGGGATAGTTAGAAAAGATTTCCCCTATTCATTATACAGAACCTTATTCTCCTGACCAATAATTTTATACTTTGCTTATTTTATGTTTGCACTACAAATTATATTGTGACTCATATTGGGGGAATGTAATATGTCTTTGATATATACTTTTACAAAACCATTTTTATCTGTAACATAAAAATTATGTCGCCTACTCCAAGTATTTTCAATGTACAGTTTTTATCACTAACCATAGCTTATGTTCTAGTAAATTCTTTTTAATTCTCAAACCAATCTCAAAAATACAAAAATGTAATGAAGCTGCTTCCACTTATTTGGCCACTTATTTCACAATTTTCTAAATATAAAGTTTATTAGACACCATCCTTTTAAAATTGAAATTTTGGGTAGATAGAAAGAAAATATTTAATGCTTTCATAATTTACGTAATATTTTACTGGCCAGTAAAACTAATCCTGATAACAATGTAAACATTAGTTTAGTCCAACATGTTTCAGATCTGCAAAAAATATTTCTTGAATATTTCCCTGTTCAGAAATTTTTTTTTCTTGGATACAAAATCCTTTTCAAGTCTGTGACACTTTCGAACTCTCAATAAAAGAAAGCAAACAACTAATTGATATATCGATTGATACTCAATTGAAATTAAATTTTAGTTAAGTAGATATTATGCATTTTTGGATTGACATTAGATGAGAATATCTTGAAATTGCCAAAAGAGCTGTGAAATATCTAATGTCATATGTTTTAACGTATGTATGTGAAAAATCATTCTCTTTGTATGCTGCAAGAAAAACAGATAGGGTGCTGGAGATGAATTAGGTTGCAAATTTCAATAATTATTCGAGAAATAAAAATGCTTTGCAATATAAGACAATCACAGTGAAGCTTTAAAAATTTTTTTCTTTTAATTAATTTGTTATGATTTAAAATATTGTTGCTTTAGTTTATCACTCATAGAAAAAAAAACACTGATTAGCTACTTTACCATTCATTTTACCTTTTTAAAACGTTTCTTTTGTGATAAAATAGAGAAGCAATTATAATTTTGTAAAGTTGAGTAGGATAGAGCTTTGATATCCAATTTTTTCTTCTCTTTGATCAAGAGGTTCTTTCAAGAAAATGGTACTCTAAGGGTTCTCCTAGGTTTAAAAGGCTGACTACTCCTTTTTTAGACAATATAGTAATTGCGCTAGGTTATCATAACCTTATGGCAGTTTTTGAATAATTTGGAAACAGATGAGATCTGGTATATCAAAACCTGCATCTTCATTCAACAGTTTTTTCTCCGATACTCTTGTGCACAATATTCCTATGCTTTCTTCATTATCTTTAAATTTCAGCTCATAAAACTCATCAAGCCAGCAACTCTTATCCTAGATTTCGGCTCAAAGTTCTTTTGAAGAGTTGACCAGGCAATCTTTCCATCAATAATGTTCAAAATTAGAATAAGGAATTTATGCTGGACTCTCTGGTAAACATTCCTTGTACGAACATTCCTTAATTCATTTAAAAACTTGCTTCTCTTTTTCACTTGCATCATCTGGTAATAGATCAGTCTCCTCCAAAACATAATCTTAGCAATCTTGGTCTATCAGAGAAACTTTCATGTTACATTCATCCATCTCTCATTTGGAGCCACCCAATATCAGCAATGTAAATAGCTGGAGTTCCTGCTTTTTCTTTGATATGTTGCACAGCCCCACAATTAAGAGCTATTTTTAAAATTCTAACTTGCCACTCTTCAGAAATGGAGTCCAATAACCACATGGCAAACTTTTTTCATTAAAACACGTTTATTCAAAACATAACACATCTATTAGTAATGAAGAAAACACCAAAACAATAACATCCTGGTTAGTATTGCAGTATTTCTCTCATGTTTTTTGCTATCACCATTCAGCCACCTGTGATCTGATTTACAACTTCACAAAATTCCTTCTCTTATAGCCATTTTAAAACATCTAATTGATTAGCTTCTACATATCATGATTTGATGTCATAAAGGTGGAGTTGCTAGAATTTGTATAACTGACCTCCTACAAAAATTGTGCTTCAGAATTCGAATCACAGATGATTCCATCTGAAGTGACTAAAGCACCACTTGTAATCATCCAATGGGCCACTTTTGACATCTCCTGATGAATGGTTTACAGAGTTATTAACATATTAGGAATTACATTTAAATTATTCATACTAACCAATGAAAATTCTTCCATCTGAAGTGTTAAGAAAAGCTTTTATATAATAGCTTATAGTTAGTTATAATTTATTAATATACTTTTTGTTGTGAATTTTGTAGGATTAATAATCTGAGTATTTTAATTATATTAGTGCAGTATTGAGGCTTTCATTAATTTTTTTTTAAAAAAAATGCAGTGATGATTTTCATTTTCTATGATTTTTAAATGTAATGTGATATCATAATGATGTAATTTAGATATGCAAGGGCAACATTTTTATGTCACCTGTAATTGTGTCTATTTTTTAATGTAGTGGTATTACAGAACTTTATTTCAAGAAATAAATGTTATAATGTTTCAGTTGAAATGGTAGATATTTTTTTATTATTTGCAAAAATGTTTTAATTTTTTTTAGTTTACTCAAATTAAGGATTCTAGAAAACCATGAACTTAAGCGGTGATGGTATATATTTGTTAATTTAACCATAGTCTGAACTTTCTAATGTGATGTTTGTAATGATATTTCTTTCTTTATAAAAGTATATTTATCTGTTTTTTTTTTTACATAAAATTCTGTTATTAGGAATAAAACCATGCATATCAGCTTTATCCAAAATAATATTGAAGGCAAAAATTGGTTACTCAAAGTGATTTGTGGTGGAATAGAGATTCGAACAATATATGTTGGACATTTACAAGCTCGTGGTTGCATTATTTCAAGGCTTAGCTCTGAACGAGCTGGTACTCGTTTTAATGTTCGTGGAACTAATGATGAAGGTTTTGTAGCAAATTTTGTGGAAACTGAGCAAGTAAGTTATTTTTCATTCTAAATAACGTATAGTAAATTAAATGATGCGTAGCAGCATTGTTGGTATATTAAATTTTTGATATATTAAATTTTTGATTGATATATTAAATTTTTGGCAAATATTTTCTTCATTTGGAAAATGAAAAATATTTCTTATTGAATTTTCTAAATAATTTTTTTTCCGATTTTTTTAAAAATGTAATATCAGAATAAAGGAAAAATTAGAAATTATTAAAAAATTAAGAGAACCAATTGCATTAAAAGTAATTAAAATTTTTTTGAAATGTTTGATAGCCACAATAGTGGTCATGGTCGTGAACTTGTAATGAGTATTATTTCAATGGAGTTGTGGACTTGAGTCCTGATTCCATGATATACATTAAATTTGTTGAGGCTCAAAGTCCTCTTGTTGACTTTGGGAAAGCTTGGAGAGGGGGCAGCAGCTTTTAGGTATCATCCTTTTCTTTTGACCATAATTGAGAATTATGAGGTCCATTACCAGTTGTCCTAAAATTTTACTCCCAAAATCTTCTGATGCTACCCAAAAAAGAAAAAAAAAAAATTGAAAAATTATTAAATTCTTTATTTCATGCTTTTGATTTTATGCTTGATATTTTTGTCCTTCTGAGGATATTCCAGAGGAGGCTGGGATTGTATTTAAAAATTTAAGAAGTTGTGAAGTGTTTTGACTCAATCTCATCGACTATAATTTTTGGAAATTACTTTATTCTAAATATTCATATTTTATTATTAAAACAATTAATTTGAGTAGTAAATTACCTTACTTTTGCAATTATTTTTTTAAATTATTACTAAAACCAGGTAAGGATCCTTCGTCCTTTAAATCATATAAGCAAATTTGTGTTTTAACCTATTTAAGGAAAAATAAACAATTTTTTGTTAAGGATTTTACTTTTGCCTAACTATAACTAATATTTTATTACAGAAATATAGATTTTAAGAAAACCACTGCTGTGTGAGGATGCAATTAATAATTTAACTATCAATATTAAAAGTAATAGAATTATTAATCTTAACTCATATCAATATTAAAGTGTGTTGGATAATATAAATTAACCAATACTTTTTCAAACTTTCCTTAGTTATAGTTTTCCTCCTTAATTTAAGCATTTATTTGTATTTGGTAAATAGATTTCTTTTTTATTGTCATGCTCTAATATTACAATCAAAATTTCAATTCCTCAAGTTGTCTCTAGGTTGATACTCATGCCTTCCCTATGTAATATTTACTATCTTTAATTCAATTTTCAATTCAAACCTAGAAAAGAGTATTTAATTCAGGCTTTTACAGATGATCAGGCTTTCTCAGTTTTATCAGTAATGATCTTGCTATTACTGGTAAGACTGAGATGAATTATATATATATATATATATATATATATACTGAAAATTTATGAAATAATTTAAAATATTTAGAAAGACAAAAAACCAGAAAGAAATGTAAAAAGTAAATTAAATACATGAAAATATGGAACCTGGCAAGTCAAAAACCTAGAAAGAAATTATATATATACTCGTCCACAAAAATCTTATCTTTAAAGTTAATATTTTAACTATTTAAGTTTGTAACACCGTAATTTAACGCTTCCTTCCATGTACTTTTAAACGGTAGCCAGATGGCACCACTGTTCTTTTGGTTAGAAGCGCAAGCTCAATGGAAGGCGAAAGACGTCGTTAGCTGAATGAGAAAGTGATGTTCGTGAATCTGTGTTATATATGTTTTGTATCCTGTCTTGTGTTGTGGAACATGTCAAGTATTAAATAGTATTTGTTCCTGAAACCATCCCTGCTGTTCATTATTTTGTCCTGAAGTAATAACATTGGAGGGATACTAGTTGTGTTAAGCATATTAAATTGTCTGGACTAATCATAGAGAACTGACTCTCCTGGTTCTCTTATGTTAATTTTTTAAAAGAAAGGTCAATTATATCACTAATGTTTAATAGACTATTATTTCAGAAATTGAACCTTCAAAATTTAAATTTATGGTATATATCTCTGATTGAATCTATTACTTATTGCTCAGGAATCTAGAGTGGCATGCTCACCTCTTTTTGTATCATTTTGCCAATAGCTCTCATGTCTCTTCTAAATGATCAATCATTTTGGAAATGTTTTAAAATTGTTAATACACATATTTATTCAAATTTTTGAGTTTAATAATGTAAGTATAATTATAAAAATTATTACATATTTGCTTAATCTTTTCTTTATAACTTATGTATCACATTCATACAGTAATTTTTTTCTTACATTCAACAAGGTAATTGAATTTCATAACGTTTCTGTAATTGAGAGAAAAGTGAATTAAAGAGGGAAATAAGTAATATTTTAATGTGGTAGATGACTGATTTAAATGAATACATCAGGGTTTTTGATAATCTGAATAAATTTTTTCATAGAATTTTTTTCTGCTTCTATTTCAGCTTATAGCAGATAGACTGCTATTATTTGTAATGATGGGCTTTTCACATTCTTCAATTAATTACTTTGATGACTCTTTATAACTTGATTTTGCCAGATATGAAACCTCGATCCAATAAAATGAAACTTGGTGATGCAAATCAATGTGACTGAAGATGTATATTGAAGTAATAGTGAAAAATGGTTATATTGGTAATGTTGAATTTAGTAGAAAGGTTGCAGAAGTGAGAAGGAGTTGAATAGTTCATGGAATATACTGGTACATCTGGGAAACATAATTTGATATTGCAAGAGTAAAGATACTACTTTGCCTGTTTGAAACTGCTTTAGTTAAATACTTTGTCTCAGAACCAAATATCCTGCTAAGCTTGATAGTTCTAATTGAAATAAAATTTATTAGAAAACACGTTGAATGAACTGGTAGAGAGCAATTCCTTAAAAATAATATGAATAAATTGAATATAGTATGAATAATTGAAGGTGTTCATTGAAGAACACCTTGACTATTAATTTTGTTTGATATATCTGTGCTTATTATTTGAGATGACAAAAGGGAATAGAAATAGGGAGGAGCCACAAATTTACTGATTTTTTTTAAAGAAAAAATGCTTCTTATTTCGCATGTAATAAATATTGCTTTCTATCTTGTGAAATTAGAAGAGAATATTTTAACTTAAGTCTATACATATATTTTTTTAAACATGTTTTGAAGTTTGGTATTGTCAATTTATAATGCATTAGAAATTTTGCAACATATTATTTGCATTTTCTTATTATTTGTCAAGCAAAGACTTGTAATGTAAGTATATTTCAGTTGAACATTTGATCAAGGAAATGTTCCAGTTCAAATTTTTGGAATTACATGTACATAATTTTAATTGTTTGAATTTTAGTGAGATTGTTGTTCTGAAATATAATAAGTTGTAGTTTGTGAATGACTATTTTTCGTAACGATTGTCTATGCATCTATATGCAGGTAAATCAATAATGATAGGCTTGCACAAAGTTGGAGAAGAATTAGACATGTATTTTTTTAAGAACACTTATGATTCAGATTTAGTTATTTCGCCCCTTTCCAAAAATAAGAGTTTTTGGGGAAAAATTTAAATTAGTATCTTTAAAAAAATATTATTTTGCATCTTGCTTAGATTTTCTTGAAAATTAAATGTTTTTAATACAATTTATTTCAGGTGATTTACTTGGAAAATAAAATTTGTTCTTATGTGCAAATACGAGGATCTGTTCCTCTCTTCTTTGAGCAACCTGGATTGCAGGTATATTATTATGGACATTCACATTATCTGTTCTAAAAAAATTGTTGAATTTTTTTCTGAAGTGTGAAATTTTTTCATAGTTTTTTTTTTTTTTTTTTGTTGATAACTTTAAATTTTATTTTGAATTTCAAATACTTATCTCATAAGAAATATACATTTCATTACTCCAAAAATTTTTGTTTCAAAATTGTTAAAAACAAATTTTAGATGTGGCTCTCAACTAAAAATTTTATTTGTCTAATTTTCTTTGGTTTAAAATATCTTTAAATATATCTAAATACTGTATTGCTTTGTGTTATTGATTCTGGAATTTGTAAACAAATTCTTAAGAGTGTGATTACATTATCGGAGAAAAAGGGGAGGGGGACTTTTAATCAGAGTGTTTATAGTGTGGGAAATTATACTTTTTTTTAAAAAAATAGTTTTTTAAAGCATATTGCAATTGGTTAAACTGCATAGATATATTTTTCTTATTTAATTAAACGGTGTTATGATATTAATTTATGTCTTTAAAATAACTTGTTTAATTCGGCATCAAATATAAATTATGTTTAAATATGTTTATTTTTAGATGATTTTCTTTGTGATTCTAATTACAAAACTATATTGTAATGATTATTAACATTTTAATGGCATCATTTATTAACAGGGTCTATATCTTACCAAAATGGCGTGGGGTATTGGTGACAAACTTCAAGGCCCTTTGTCACTAACTGTACTATTGTGTTTTTAATTTTAGGTTGGCTCTCATAAAGTCAAATTGTCCAGAGGTACTGAAGCTTCAGCACCATCATTTGATAGGTGAATTAATATCTTTCTATTTTTTTTAAACTTCAAAAATATTTTTATAAATCTACTTGCTATTATGAGATTCTGACACTTAAGAATTTTCTTGTAATATGTTTTTAGAATTCTCGTAATATATTTTTCTTTTTAAATATATCAAAGCTGTACATTTATTGTGAGAATGAACTACTTATAAACTAATAAAACATTTATGTTAATTGACATATATATGTATATACACAAAACATTGAAAATGCAACATCAAAAAGGAGTGGCCAAGAAAGTGATGAAACTCAGCAAACAGAGAGAGACGGCAACTGACAATAAGTGACCTTTATTTCAAAATTACATGCATACTACTGAGTGAGAACAGTGTTGGCTCAGTAAGTTGTAGGACAGCGATACACAAAGCAACATGTTTAGATACAGAGACATGAGAGTGCAGATGGCATCCTGAGGAATTGCTCTCCATTTCTTGTCAACCATATGCCACAGTTCATTTTCTGAACACGGAAGTGGCAAGGTCTGCAAATGGCATCTAATCACATCCCAAATTTGTTCAATTGGTGAAAAATTGGGAGAGAATGGTGGCCAGGGAAGCTTTGCAGAGCATGTTGACTAATGTGAGCTGTGTGTGGTCGGACGTTATCCTGTTGATAAAGGGCATTGGACACCTCTTGAAGGTAGGGGAGTGTCACTGGCCCCAGCTTATCATCCATGTATTATTGGGCCATCATAGCACCCTTTATATGAACTAGAGGAGGCCGGGAGTCATACGCATTGCATCTCAAACCATGATGCCGAGTTGTGGCATGGTGGTGTGTTTCACAATTGCTGCCAGATTGGACCTATCTTCATGCTGACATCATACTCATTGGTGGTGACTATCATTGGAGAAACAGAAGCTTGACTTATTAGAACACATCCCTATGCAATTTTGTTGTCCACATCACTTTGAGTCTGACACCATTTCAGATGTTGGTGTCTATGCTGTTGGGTCAATGGCAGTGTTCTTAATAGACACCATGAGTGCAGGCCACTAGCAACCAATGGAGGAGAAATGGATCAGGTTGATACAGGAACATCCGGGGTGTCTTGATCATGCTGCAGATATGAAGTGGAAGTGGTTTCCAGATCCGCCACCTCTTGTCTATGGCTGCATCAATCCCAGTGTGCTGATGGTCACGCTAGCTGCACCAGCATCCTTCAAACTTGTTACATTTCCTTGTTCCAACCACCTTTGCCTCAGCTGGTGCACTGTGGATGCATCCAGGTGTGGGGCATCTGAGATTTGCCATATGACCAACATGCCCTTCTCTATCTGATCATCATGCTCCTCATAAAATCGTCTGTTTACTGGAATTGCCTCTGTTGACGACGGTTTGGCATTCTCTGCTATTACTCCTCTGAGACAAAAACAAATTTCTACTATGATTTCTCCAGCTGAAATAATGCTAAAAAATTAAACATTCTGTAGTCTCCTTCCCTTTTATTTTTTTCAGCATGCACTAGAGAGTTGCATGTTTCGTATCATTCACAAAACTCAGTAATGTGTGCGTACCCTGAAATTTGTATAATTTTTTTTGCCACTTCTTCTTGGTATTGCATTTTCACATGGTTTATATATGCAATCAAACACACACACTTGAACCCTCATTTTAGTGAATCCAAGATGTAATGAACTCTCAGTTATATTGAACTATTTTACTGGTTTCAGTGGAACTCTTATTTAACTAATGTCGATCTATATGCTTTTAGGGAACTCCTAAGAGAATGAAAGTCTGCTTATAGTAAAGTGAAATTTTCCTTTAAAAAAATTTCTTTTTTTTTTTTTTTTTTTTTTTTTTTTTTCAAAAGTAATTGTACAAATACATATTAGAATCCCAAAACACAGCATTCCTAATATTCTGACTCAATTCCACTTTTTCATCCATCCTGTCATTTTTATTGCTCAACCCCTGGCTTACTCAATAAACAATATTCCTCTTTCCCTAATCTCTAGTCATCCCATCTTTTCTAGGAATCTACTGGTCCACTACACGTAACCCATGTTTAAAACCAGCTCTTTAAAAATCATTAAATTTGACAATATCTCATAGGTGTCATCTGATATTACGCTTCTTTCTCTCTTCATATTGGCCACAGAAGCTTAGTAGTCATGGTCGTGGCAGGCGGTTTTGGTCAAATTGTAGGTTTGAGCCAGGATGTCACTAAATACTTGCCATGTAGCTGGGAATGAGGCATGCTAAATCTGTCAGGGATCAAAGCACTTCAAAGATGGAAGTTGCCAGCTCAGGTGTCGTCCTTGTCACTTGACCGAGGTTCAAAATTACAAGGTTCATCACCAATAGTTCTTATATTGCTTCTAGTGCCACTTTATTAAAAAAAAAATCAATATATTTCCATGTCCATATGAGCACTTCATCTCAGCATTATTGTGAAAAAAATTGGTCAAAATTATGAACTCCATAAAAAGGAAAGCATTTGCTATTTAGGATAAGACAAAAATAAACAAAATTATTGAAGATGTAGCCAAACAATTTGTTACGGGGAAGGAATCAAAGTTTTATTTCCAAAATTGGGAAAAATTATTACTCGATCAATGTTTCAACAAAATTAGATGTAATGAATGTTCAGTTCTAGAGAACTTTTCTTTGGGTTTGCAGTGGTTGACTATAGTGGGTTTCGACTATAGTGCAGGGTGTTTTAAAACTCATGGGTAAGATTGTAAGGAGTGATATAAAGCATTTAATAAGCAATTTTCTCCATACGATGCATAGATGGGAAGCAATCAATGAACTGCTAGACAGCACTGTAATGGAAAGCGTAAAGTGCAAGTTTTCTTGCACATCATCATTTCTACTGTGGATTTCAGGAGGCATGGCAATGTACAGTAATCAGGAAGAGGCCATAGCCTAGAAAATCTTGAAGCTGCCTCCGTGTGATTTAATTACTTGTATGACATACAGGATGTTTTGAAACTATGGACAAAAAAAATTTAAAGCATAATAGAAATTATCTAAACAAGCAATTTTCACCATACAATGCTTAGGTGAACAATGTGGGTGCTTGCTATCTGTCTATGCATTGTATGTGAAAATTGCTTGTACTTAATACTTAAAAATACTTAAGTATTTTCTATCACCCCTTAAATTTTTGCCCATGAATTTTAAAACACCCTTTATATAAATATATAGTTATATAATATATATATGTTGTGAATGGCCAACGACAAGAAATACAATTACTGAGCTCAACTATTTAATTAATATATGAAGAAAATATTTACAGAGTTATAATATCAAGGTATGCAATAAAGAATCAATGAAAAAGATTGTCATTAACATAACAACTTGTTCGAAAATAAAAAGAAAGCCTTTTGCCTTATTTGTCGTCTTTGTCTAGCAACTGACTGACTTGTCTGCTTCCACAGGCATCTGCAGGGGGCGCTAATTGGTCCAGAATATTTATTGGGCACCACAGAACTCAGCTATCCTGGACTCGGCTGGTCCTCTAAATAACACTGTAAATATACCAAGAGAAAATACATCTAACCGAACATTTCAAAGTTCTAAAAAAAGAAATGTTTATGTTATTAGAGTTTGGGCATCATGCTCCATGGTTTCAGGTATTCAGCACATGACATCGTACTTGGGTCCTTTGTGGCCGCCCTCTTTGATAATGTCATAGGTATTTCCTCCTACCTGTAGGGTCCTAGATACTTCCTGTTTAGTTTTAGGTGTGGTCCAAACTGAGTTCTTTTAATGGCAACAAGATCTTCAGCTCTATAAGATTTTAGTTCTCATCTTCTTAACTTATGCGTCTTCCGGTTTTTGTCTTTAATCTGGAAGATTTGCTGTTTTGCATGTTTTTTCAGTTAATCTTTTTGAGCTTCAAAATTGGCTAGAATTTCATCTTCATGATCATCAGCATGAGCATATTCATTCATTGTCACTTTAAAGATAGAGATTGTATTTTTATCATCATTTTCATTAGGAAAAACAATTCTTGTTCCAGTCTTGTCAAGAACTTTTTTAATACAAGAATTTTTACCAATCAAAAATTTATGTCCTTTTGGATTTGCTTTAATTTCAGCAGTATGTCAGACAAGTTGTTTCTTATTTGAAATATCAAGAAGACGCTTCTTCGCTTTCATGACATCTTCTTTTGGTCCCCAAATTGCAATAACATCAGATTCTGCCCCTTAAGCTGGTAAGTCTATTTTGGTGTTTGTTTCATCTCTTATCTTAATATTTGCTTTACCTTTTCTAATGATAAATTTGTGGTTTTGTGTGTAAATTGGTACTTCAACACCGAAATTAATAAATTTCATTTCTTCATTCATACAATGCAAATATTTATAACTAGCATCAACATCTGATTTTGGTCCTTTGGATAGTTACTTCATCATTTTTTAAACCAGGTTCAGGAAAGTTAATACTTACTTGTTTAAATTTATCTCTAATTTCTCTTACTTTTTCATCTTTGGCCCCAATGATATTTTGATGGAAGTATTGTTCTATGATAAGATCCTTGCAAATTTCATTTTCTATTTTATGAATTATTTCCAACGGCAGTTTTTTAACTTTAGCAACACCTTCAGGATTTCCTTCAATATGAACAATATCATTTTCGTTATCGGATGGAATGTCTATTAGGGTTTTAATATCTTCTTTTAATCTGTTAATATTTGAATCATTCTTTCCAGTTACATGATTGTGGAAGGCAGAGTTTACTTTGAGATCTTCATAAGCAACTCATTTTCATAAGTAAAATCAATTTGAACTTTTGAAAGATCCTGGTCATATGTTTAATAGTTGCACCTTTCATGATAATTATACACTTGTGCAACCAACTAAGGACATCCGTATCCTTAGTTTTAACACTAATTAGCCGCAGAATTAACCAAAGTCAAAACAACCTAATTTAGCTGATTTGTCCTTAAAGTTATAGCATCAGATTGCACATCTGGTGCAGGCATTTCAACAAATACACCAGTTTCCTATAAAATTTCTTGAATGGTTTGTCCATTTTATCCTATAATGTATTTATACTGATTTTTAGGAACTTCAACAGAAATAATTTGACAATTTCGTTTTTGTTCTTCATAGATATTTTGAATTATAACCTTTGCTTTACATACAGCTTCTTTTTCTCCCACAATAATAAGCTCATCCTTCATAACAGATGCTGGAGGAATATTGATTCTAGCCTTAGTTTCTCTGATTATTTGATGAATGATTTTGTTTAAAGGTCCAATGATGCAGGGATGATATCTTTTAGGGATTAATAGACGTTTACATCCAAATTTACTCTGTTCATCAGATATTAATGGAATTTCATGGTAGACTTTATCAATACTGTCCTTTGTAGCAGTTACCTTGATTAAATCCAAATTTTCATCTGAGTGCTATACAATGATTTTAGTTTTGTGTGGTACGTAATTCGAAATTTGGAATGTCAGGCTCAGTGTTCAATTCAACTTTGTTAGATATTATCTCAATTGGTAGCATGGGTAATGTGTTAATTTCCTCTAAACATTGAAATTTATCTTTGACAGCAATTCCATTTTCATTTATTAGTGTTTATTAGAATATTAAGTCCAACGATCACATCATAAGACACAACACATATACCTGCATTATACTTAAAATAATCAATTTAAATGTTCCCTTTAAAACAACACAATGGTTTTACTAAGCATTTACCAAATCCATTTAAAGTAGAGTTCAATGGAGACAATTTCTTAACATTTAATTTATCAAACATTGATTTACGAAGCAATGTAGCTTGACTTCCAGTATCAATAAATGAATTAACTCTTTAATCATTACTTTATTGTAAGTTTTGGTTTGAACTTAACATCTAAGTAAGCTACTTCTGGTTTTGGATTTTCTTTTGAGCATACTGAAGCCTTATGGCTGAAGGCCCCTGCAGCCAAAACATTTAAGTCTTTTATCCTTATGAATACAAATCATGAAATATGGTTTGGATCTTCATGGTTAAAACATCTTTTATTCTTACGACTTTCAAAATCATTATATTTCAGTATCGCCAATAAATTTCACTATATTCACAATTTCAATTTTAGAAATTTATCACCATACTCAAATAAAGGTTTTACACTCTCGAAAGTATTAAATCTATATTTATAATCATATTTTTTTATTTTGTCGAAAGCACCTTTACTTTGATGCAGGATCTCTTTTTATTACTTCATAAACTTTTCGTTTTTCTTTAAATTCTAATAAATCTTTACATCCGTGCAAAATTATTTTATTTTCTTGTTTATCATTAATCCCTTTTGTTATAATACTTCTATTATCCCTTTTGTTACATAATACATAGCTGAATCTTCTATTTTCCCACAACTGCATATTTCTTTCATTTTCGGAAAATATTCTGGAGCAGATTCTGAATCCCTCATATTTCTTCTGCTCAAAAATTCCTGCAAATTAACTGAATTTATCTCGAATGAAAATTCATCAATCTAAGCTTGTTTCAATTTTCAATAGGAATTATTTTCCGGTTCTGTATGCACAAATAATGCAGCAGTTCCTCCTAGTGATCTCTTAGCTGAGATAAATTTTTGTAAATCTGACAGATTAAACAATTCAAAAATATTCTCAAAGTGATCAATCCAATTTATGATATTTTCATGCGATTTTGGATTAAATTTAAAAATGGTACTATCGTTATCAGAATAATTAATCCCAATGAATAGAAGAGCTTTTGTTTATGTTATTTCCGTAATGATCATCACAAACGTTATTTTATACCGTGCATACAGAAATCATCTCTACTTTCACATTACATGGAAGAATCGATTTTGTTTTTCTTTTTTCCTGAATTATGAGGTGGATTTTGATTCTCTGTGTCTGAGTCTGCAAGAATTTAGCCACAGTTCTCCGCTAATGCTTCGAGATCGCAAAGTAGACATAGAATTCTACTTGCAAATTACTGTATTGTGCCATCAAATAGAATATTTAATATAGTTATTGCATACGGTGATAAACTCGTTGAATCATTCAGATTTTGTAATTTATTTTTAAATTAATCACTTTCGATTTGAAAACCAAAACTAGAAAAAATTTCTTATTTTCTTTCGATTTGAGCAATCTACATAAAAAAAAAATTATGTAGAATTTTTTTCTTCTACTCTACAATTCCTCAATGCAAGGATTATTTCATTAATATCATTTTCAATCTCCTCCGTCTAGCAACTCTGTGTATGATTCATTTTTTTAAATTTTTTACTCTGATTGAATTTAACAAGTGTATGGTGCAGCATAGCCTGCTTTGGCTCTTGCGCCATTAAAATCCACAGTCACTCACTCGCTCCGTCTAGCAACTCATTGATTGACTTGTCTGCTTCCACAGTCATCTGCCTCTAGTAGGCCCGGAACGTCTATCAGACACTACATACATATATATATATGTGTTTGTGTTATATACATATATCTATGTATATATATATGTGTGTGTGTGTAAATACATATGTATATTTTTTACACACACATATATACTCATGGACAAAAAAATTAGAGCACCAAGAAGGAGTTTTCAAAATGAAACGAAATTTTACATACGTAATGACTACTTTGATATAAGTAAATGATTAGAAAATCAAAGAAAAAGGATAATTTATTTCAGAGAAAAAGGCAAAAGTGTTGCGGCAAAAGTATCGTGGTGATCTCAACTGGTAATGTTTTGGAATTACGTGTTGCCAATATGACGTCATCCCACGCATCTGGCAATGTAATCGGGAATTTGCTTTCGACGGTATTTTTCAGTTACGTCATACAAAGTTATTTTTCATTGGATGCCGATTCTTAACTGTCGAGTTGACGGTGTCGAATGCAGATTCCGGAGATATATATATATTGAGATGAGATCTTGATGGTGAATGAAACCTTGGCTGTGATTGATGAGACCATCGCTATGATTCTGTAGCCTTTTGCTTAAAGAGTGATGGTATTAATTAGTCTTGTAAATATATTATGTATAGAAATTAGATTTTAAAAAATATTAGAGTCTGTCTTACTCTGTTTGTGACATTAATTATCAAAGGCCAACTCAGGTAGGCCAACAATTGGTTATGGGCCCAGGATTCGTGTGCCTGCATCTCAATTCCTTTTAAAATAATAAAGCCAAAATAGCAGAGTAAACTCCAATATTAAATACGATCGTATCAACCTATTATGGCTTTGCTGCATTACCAAATCGACGCTTTAAACACATCCAATTATGCCAGTTGGAGTGAAGATATCAAGGTGTTGTTGATGGAGAAGGATCTCTGGCAGTTTGTTGTTATCCCGATCGTGCAGCAGAAATCAAGTGATAAAGATGCCCCGATAAGAAAGAAGTCAAGGAAGATCCAGAATGTTCAGCAAAGAAGATACGAGCCTACTCCCTCATCTACCTAAATGTCGGGAAAGAGCTACGGCTACTACTGAGTGGTATTGAAAACCCAAAGATTGCTTGGGAAAAATTGGAGAATCATTTTCAACCAAGTTCAAGAGCCAGAATTGTGGAGTTAACCGATGCATTCTTTAGTTGCCACCTCAAGCCCGGAGAGGAAATCAACCTATATGATGCTAAATTAAGGACTATCATACAGCAGCTGTCCGATGCCGGTCGACCAATATCAGAGTAGCTTCAGCCATTTCAATTAATTAGGCGCCTACCCGAGGACTTAAGAGGTATATTCCAGTTAATTTATCGTTTTGAGGATTCAAAGTTCACCTTTGAAAATGTTTTAAATGAACTGTTGTCGGAGAAAGCTCGCCTAAAATTGTTTTGTAAACAATATAATGTAAGTAGCAATTTTGAATATGCATTGGAAAGGTATTAGTGTAAAACCTAATTTTATTAAACGTAAAGATCAGCAAAAGGGGAATTTAAATAATCAACCAGAAAATCCCAATAATAAACGAAATGTAAAGTGTTTTAATTGGGGGAAAATGGAGCATTTTGCTAGAAACTGTAGGATTAAGATTAGAAATCAGGCTAAGGGAAAAAATAACCCCACTGTTAGTTTTTTGGCAGAAGCCAGTTTGGGGACAAATATTGACAATACTGCGTGGGTATTTGATACTGCTGCAAGTTCTCATTTTTGTAGTAATCGTGATGACATGTGAAGTTCTCGGCAAAGGGAATATATCTTTTAATTGTAAAAATCAAGGAAGGACTCAAACGGTTACTCTTACCGATGTTTTATATTCACCCAGGCTTCGACATAATTTAATGGCGGGCCACCACATTGAGGCGAGTGGATCCTATTTCGTAGGGAAGAATGGGCGAATTGACATTTTTTCTGAAGAGGGTAGAAAGCTGTTTTCGGTCAAACGAAATAATGGTCTTTATTATGTGTTTCCTGATTATCCGAAGATGGGTAATAGGCGTAATTATAAACGGGAAGAAATAAATCAAATCGCTTCGGAGAACAGTCTTGAATTATGGCATAAACCTTATTGTCATATTAATAAGGATTATATTTTGAAGACTGTAAAGAATGTTAGAGGATTGCCCCTGTTGAAAGATCGAGAATTAAACTGCGAGCCGTGTTTAATAGGAAAAGCAAAAAGGGTTTCGTTTAAATCAATAGGAAAGATTAGATCACGGAAACCTTTAGAACTTATACATCTGGATGTGGCGGGTCTGATCCAAACTACATCGAGAGGCAGTAATAGATATTTTTTAACTAACATAGATGATTTTTCTAGGAAAGTATGTGTATATTTATTTTAAAAAAAAAAAAACGGAAGTTTTCAGTAGTGTTATAAAATTTAAAAATAGAGCTAAAAGGTTTACCGGTAGCAAAATCATTAACATTCGTACTAATAACGGGATGGAATTCTTCTAGGAGATTTTGAAAGGTTTTTAGAAGATAAAGGTATCAAACATGAAAGAACAAACGTGTATACTCCCGAACAGAATGGAGTCGCTGAACGTTTTAATCTAACAGCAATGGATGCAGTACGAACTATGCTTAGGGATTCGAAATTAGGAAAGGAAAATTGGGGTGAGGCAGTGCTGTGCTTCACATACGTTTGGAATCGATTAACGCATAAGCATTCGGAAAAAACCCCGTTTGAATTGTATGGGGGAAGGGTTCCAACCGTACGACATTTAAGAACTTTCGGATCAACAGTTTTTGTAGGAATTCCAAAGCAACAGCGTAGAAAGCTAGATATGCGTGCTGAAAAAGGAATATTATTAGGGTATGCTCTTCGTAGCAGAGGAATAATATTAAATGGTTATTAGAGGAATAATATTAATGGTTAAATTTTTATGATATTAAATGGTTATGATGAAGAAACCGAATCGGATGCAGAAATAGAAAAACCGGTCAAAGAAATAACCAAAGAGGTTAAATTAATTGACGAGGAACCGGAAATTTCTGATCAAAGCAATTCGGATCCAACCATTCCCTCCAAGTCAGAAATCAATTGGTTTCGGAAAGCAGTACCTCGACCCGATGGATCAAGAACGGACATATATTATAGTATAGTGGGTACAAGCATGCTTTTAAGATCTAGAAATGACGCTAAGACTTACTGTGAGGCAAATGAAATCACTTATGAACCGGAAATTTTTAATTTTAGTGGTAAAAATTCATTTACCGGCGTTGTGAAACAAGAAATAGAATCAAGCCTTTTAAATAATTGACAGTTAAAATTTAAAGACGTAAAAATTCTAGATTCATTCCACGAAGCATCTAATTCTCCTAATCAATAAATTGTTTTAGTGACGCAAAATATGCATCTAATAGAGTTGACCGTGTTTCAGTTGGAGGGGTATATAATTTTTTGCGATCAGGGTGTTATTTCTTGGCGGACATCCAAACAACGTAGTGTCTCTTTATCCACTATGGAGGCGGAATCCGTTGCTTTGATGGATGCTGCTAAGGAGTTACTCTGGATTTTAAGAATTGTCGAGGAATGTAAGGAATTGGGAATTTTTTCAAACGAAAGTTTTGAATTCAATTTATTTTGTGATAATAAAGCAGCAATAGATTTTTCAAATTCTGCTATTAAAAATTCACGAACAAAACACATTCATATTAGATATTTTTTAAGAAATTTAGTGTTGGAAAATTTATTTAATTTGAGGTATATATCTAGCAAACAGAATTTTGCTTATCTATTTACGAAATCCCCTACTAAGATGACTTTATCGGAGTTTAAGCGGAAAATATTCTTTAGAGATAAAAATTAATTCCCAATTAATAGTTAGAAAGTTTGAAGTATTGAGTCCATTGTTATTGGAAATAATCTTTAGACCTCAGGGACTTGCCTTCTTCAGGTAAGTACGGGAATCATGACCCCGAGGCACCTTAGTGATCTTTCTCTTTCCCATGGGGTTTACTGTCTTTGGTAAACACGGGTGATGCACTCCCGGGATACTCTAGCGATCCTTCTCTATTTTCGACCCTCCTTCTTGTCAACCATTTTTACCTTTTTTTTCAACTTCACGTCTAGACCACAGTTAATTCTTGTTTGGCGCAGCATAGCCATATCTGGGCTCTTGCGCCAATAAACTTTACATTCACTCACTATTGGAAATAATGAATGAGGACTTGGAACTTTTTATGTCAAACCATATAATTGAATATAGGCAATAATTCAATACTATGTCTAAAGATATAAGGTATATCAAATTATTTTTTTGTGTACATATAAATATGAACCTTTGTATATTTTTATAGATTTGATATACAAGCAATAGAAAGTGGTTTGATTTTTGTAACATCGCCCAGATGTGTGGGAGGCGGGGCAATTGGTGTCATATCACGGTGATCTCAACTGGTAATGTTTTGGAATTACGTGTTGCTGGTATGACGTCATCCCACGCATCGGGAATTTGCATTCGACGGTATTTTTCAGTTACGTCATACATCGGATTGTTTTATTCTTCCATCTAATAGTATCAGATCAGAAATTATTTTTCATTGGATGCCGATTCTTAACTGTCGAGTTGACGGTGTCGAATGCAGATTCCAGAGATATATATAATGAGATCTTAGATGATGAATGAAACCTTGGCTGTGATTGATGAGACCATCGCTATGATTCTGTTGCCTTTGGCTTAAAGAGTGATGGTATTAATTAGTCTTGTAAATATATTATGTATAGAAATTAGATTTTAAAAAAATATTAGAGTCTGTCTTACTCTGTTTGTGGCATTAATTATCAAAGGCCAACTCAGGTAGGCCAACAAAAAGAACGGAGGATTTAATACCCTGTTGAACTTCCTGTAGCGCGAATGCACGATGCGATATGATCGGGCATTGAGGCATACAAATTCTGTATGATGTCTTGAGACATTTTGTTCTATATTTACTGTAACCTTGCCTCTAGTTTGTTCAAACTCATGGGATGCCCAACTTGCTGTCTAATTGACGAGCTACTCGCCTAGCTGACCATCCAGCTTCCATCATGCCGATGATTCTCCCCTTCTCAAACTGTGACAGCTGCTCATATTGTCTTCGAAAACAGCATAATGGCGTGTCTGCCTCAGCTCTTCCTTTGTAAACTATTCAGCACACTCAAACAAGCTTTGATTACCTGTTTTATACTCCACAGAGAACTACGTTAAACGCCCTCTCCCGGCTATACGTAATGTGCAATCATGCTGCATTTCTAAACATTTGCATATCTCCCCGACATGTACCTTCATGCCAAATTTTGTTACGATCCCACAATTATTTCTTGGTGCGTTAATTTTTTTGTCCATGAGTGTATATGTGTATGTATACACATACATACAGGTCAATAACTTACCAATTTATAGCAAAAATAAATTAATTTCATGTTAAAGTGCAGTTCAGATAGATAAATTAGAAAAGGGACTATTATTACATTGGTAAAACATAAAATCACTGAAACCTATGAAACAGAAATTAAAAACAAGACAAAAAAGTTCATGAAAGAAATCAAGTAACTTGAAGTGCTGTTTCTGGTTTTGGACAGAAATGGATAGATATATTAATGTTATGGATCCAACCAACTCACTCTGTTAAGTACTTTATAATGAAATGGTAATGAGCAAATTAAAAACTTAAAAAAATCTCAGTTTCAAAAAAAGTAATTAAACTGAAGAAATAAAGATTAAGAAAGTTTTCAATAGGTATCAAAATCCATTTTAACCAAATCAAAATAATTCAATAAATATCAAACATACACAATCTAATATAATGAGAGATAAATAGTTATATAACTTTTACCTACCATCTTCCAATGTTCTTTTTGAACTGGTAACTTTCATTAATTAAATTTGCATGTAGCCTTTTCTTCTTGATTTTGTGGAATAAAGATCACAAAAAAGGTGAAAGTCCAGAAAATTTTACTTAACATTAAAAATTATCTGATTGGAATACATAATTAAAAAAAATACATAGCTTCTACAATACCATTTTTTTCTTTTTTTTATAACTAATTTTAATTGTATAATAGAAATCCTATATTCATGAATATACAAACCAAAGATAAGGTCTTCATCAATTGGCGTAGAAATTTAATGAAACAGATATTTCTAATCACTAAGACCTAAAATTATTCTAATAATTTATAAAGTAAAAAAGATTTATCTTTATTTTAATTTATATTAATCATTTTTAAATGTGTGTTTGAAAATTTAATGGGATTAATTTCCCAAGTTGGCTTTGATGTAACTTGGGAAAACCTTCCTTTTATTGTAATGTTTCATATAGAATTTGATACCAAATTATTTCGTATTATTTAATTATAGATAATATTTCTAAAATTAGAATTATGTGTGCAACTATTCTTGAAAGGTATCTTGTTAGTATTTTATTTAAAATCTTTTCTCTTATAAATATTACTAATAATTTTATTTCCTGTAATCTTCAAAATTACATTTAAATATTTTATGTCAACTGTATATATATATATGTGTGTGTGTGTTTATGCATGCGCAATACGCCCTCCATGCTATAGGGGTTCCTGACACATTAGCGGATTTCCTACTTTTTTTTGATTGCATCTATACCTCAAAGGAAGAGGCTGTGCCCTCAATAATGGGAGTGTTTTCCCCTTATCAACTGTAAACTCTAATAGGATCTATTACTCCATTGCGTTTACTGCACCTACATGTATATTTAATGTGTTGTCTAGTTAAACTGTGAAAATACAACTGGTCCATCACTTTTTTTAGAACTATCAACAGTTCATCTAACTCATACAACAAAACAATATGTATATATTTAGTACCTTTTTTTAAATATGGCAGCTACATTGCTACTATTGCCATTCCACTCAGGTACACTGAATACCTATATCTGTTGTGTAGTTCCTATAAGAATTGACTGTGAAAATAAATGTAGGCAGTTTTGTTCATAGATGACAACTCTGAAGGAAACATCAAAAACATATATTTAAATCAAAACAGCACAGCAAAAACATTAAATGCTTTTTTCTTTCACCATCATTTTCCAAAAGACACAATCGTTACAGCTTTTCTCTCTCGCATTTGTTGCCGCTCTCCAACAGAGATACTTACCTCTCATGCAGTTTGATCATAATGTAACATTCTCCTCACCTTGAGCTTGGGGATATAAACATAAAGATAATATATGCATACAATTTGAGATAACAAAGAAGTACAAATAACAATACAAATATTTCAAAATATTGGAATGCTAATTTAAATTAATATTTTAGAATTCAAATATAGAAAGTTCAAAAGTTTGTTTTAGAAGTTTATAAATCCAATCTTTTAACTGGTTTTGTTTCTCTGCCTGAACGAGTCACGGGAACAGTTTTATTAGAGTCGGTATTAAGCTCAGGAGATTCAGTTACCACTTCCGGAACCTTCTGATTTTCTGATATTATTTACTCATAGTTTGATGTCAATTCCAAAGGGTACAGTCGTTGGATTGGTCTTGGTATGTTTCCCTTTTCAGTTCGCAGTTTTACAAGTCTGATTATTCCATCTTTTCCTGGAAAAAGTTCCAGTACTCTTCCTAGTAACCAATGCAGCCTATTTTTTTATATATATATTTTTTTTATCATCTGTACCGATGTCACCTATATTTATTTTATCTTCGCTTTTGGTAACTGATAAACGAAGAAAACCCAGGTACTCCCTTTTAAACCTTTGTTTTAGATTTTCACGAACCTTCTGAATATATCGCCATCTCAAAACAATATTAGTCTTTTCAATTTGATCCAAAAGGAAAACATTATTCAATGGAATATCCTGAAGAAACATAGATGGGGTCAAACTTTTCAGCTCTTGTTCCTCAGATATGTAAGTTAGTGGTGTGCTATTCATGACAGATTTGCACTCACAGACGAGGGTCTGCAATTCCTCAAGAGACAAACAGGAGTGCCCAAGATTTTTTCATAAAAGAACTTTCAAAATTCCAATCAAGCATTCTCAGAAGCCTCCCCATCATGCGGAGGAGGGTGGGTTAAACTGCCTACCAATTTCCTTGACTCTAAATTCATTTTCAATTGTAGTCCAATCTAATTGTTTCAAAGCTTTGTTTAGTCCTGTAAAATTAGTACCATTGTCTGAGTACATCACAGAAGTTGGTCCTCTTCTGTACCTAGCTTGGATGAAGTCATTTGTACTAAGTGAAGGTATTAGTTCTAGATGGACAGCTCTAAATACGGCACAAGTAAAAAGTACTATCCACACCTTTTGTTTAGATTTAGTCAACAGAGGTCCAGCTAAGTCTACACCCAATACTTGAAAAACTGCTGCTAACTCTTCAGTCTTTTGGAATAGACGGAAAAGATACCTCAAGATGTTTCACTATTTGCCTTTTACATTAAGCATTCTTGATAACACCTCTGGACAGTCCTTTTCCCTTCACTATCCAAAATCTTTCACACAAAATAGTCAGAAGAGTTAATGTCTCAGCATGTTTGTTAGCAACATGTTCTTGGGCTGTAAATCTTTTCACTGCCAGGTGTTTCGATGGTAGAATTATTTGGAGAAATAAAATATTTCGATTCTTCTTCATTTATCAATCTAGACTTCAATTGTAAAATTTCTTCTTCAAATATTAGAAGACCTTTCAAATTTTTTATGTTTCTTCATTAGAGTAACATTCCTTTTGTACAACACAGAAAATAATCTTTTATGCATTTCACAATACCTCATTTTTAAGTTCCATTCATTTTCTTAAGTCTTTGGCCTTTGGTTGAAAATGCAATACCCAAGCCATAACTTTAATCATCTTTGAAAATCTAGAAAATCTTCTGACTAACTGTAATGAAATTGACTCTAGCTCTGAGTTATCAGCAGAGATGATTGACTTTCATTTCTCTCTCTCTACTTCCTTCTCATTAATATTTACAGCTGACTTTGACCACTGTTCCTTCGAATTCTGTAACCAGGTGGCCCTTGCCACCACTGCAATTTTTGAAGTTGTTTAGATCCACAACCTCTTGATAAAATATCTGCTGGATTCTGGTCTGTTGAAATATGGAACCAATCTTCAGAAGTTGTCAATTTTCTAATCTCACTTATTCTGTTGGTAATGAATACCGACCACTGTTCTTAACGTGTTATCCACGTAAGAACTGTAGAAGAATCGGTCCAAAAGTAAGTCTTGATGTTGGGAAGTTTCAGGGCTTGCTTCACAGAACTAAAAAGTGCAGCACCAATTGCAGCAGCTATTAGTTCAAGACAGTCTAATTGTGAGTGTCTTCATTGGAGTTATTCACGATCTGGTTTGAAGTAATTGAACAGTCACTGAGCCCATACTGGATTCACTTCTTAAGAAATGTATGCCGCATAAGCTGTCTTACTGGCATCGACAAAAGTATGGATACTTAAATTGGATAACTCCATCACATCTTGGAATTTTTATATTTTTGAAGTATTTCAATTGCTTCTCCCATTTAAAAATTTTCTTCTTTATTTCATTGTTCACTTCATCATCCCATGATTCTTTGGTTTTCCAAGTGAATGGCAGCAAAATCTTAGGTTGAATCATAACATGTGCCTAGAAACCTATGGGATCAAATATTCGACTTTTGCTCTTCAGAAATGGCATCCAGTGTTGATATACTCTGTTCGGAGTCAATATTTTTTCTTTGTCTTTCAAAAGATTGCAATATATGGGTTGGGAACAAACTTTCGACTAATGTATATAATATTATGGCACGCTGATCCATAGCTACACCTAAACTACTTAGAGCCTTAAGTTGAGTAGAATGTTTATTATACAAATTACTTAAAGAATCTTGTTTCTTTTTAATAGCATTATTTAAATCAAATTCTTGTACATAAAAATCAATTAATAGTTCTTTTCATCTATATCTTTAGCTTTCTATCTCCAAAGGGTAGTTTTCATTTGTAATAGGAAAAGATTCAACAAGCTCTCTAGCTTCTGACTTAATTTTTGTCGATTGAATTAAGTAATGAAATTTATCATTGTCAGTTAAATTTTTATCTTTGTGTATGTTTTTATACCGATTCCAGAAGGTTAACCAAACTTGTAATTCACCACCAAATTTATACAGTTCAACTTCAGGAAGTAATGGGAAAATCATGTTTTACGGATTCACGCATACAGTTAAATGAGAATTATTGCTAGAATTACTACTTTCATTATTATTTTGTTTGCTCTTAATATTCTGTAATACTCGTTTAAACTTTAATTCCATCCTCAAAGCATTTTCTCTATATTCTTCAACAATATTAAATTCAGTTTTGAATCCTGTTTCATCTGTTAAAGCATCTAAATAATAATTATTATTATCTAATGAGTCCATTTTTTGCTTAAACAAATGTAAATACATTTCAATTTCTTCTGCATCAGCATTTTCATTAATCAACACACTCTCTAATTTAGTACATGCTTTCATAAATGAAGCACGCTGTGCTGTTTTATTTCGTTTAATAATTTCCATTTTTACTATCTTATTAAATTATTTCATGCATTCAATGATAAATGTCTATATTCAAGATCTAACTATATCAATAACTTCAAAATGGAAATTCACTTTTCTTACCATTATCAAACTCAGAAACAAAACCAGCTCACCCAGGGATGCCAGAATTGTAGTTCCTATTAGGATTGACTGTGAATATGAATGTATGCAGTTTTGTTCAAGATGACAATGCTAAAGGAAACATCAAAAACATATATTTAAATCAAAACAGCACAGCACAAACATTAAATGCTTTTTTCTTTCATCATCATTTTTCAAAAGACACAATCATTACAGCTTTTCTCTCTTACATCTTTTGACACTCTCCAACAGAGAAACTTACCTCTCATAGATTTTGATCATGATGCAACATGTTGATTAATCATAGACGCTAGCTCAGATGGACTTGTATGTGTATGTTTTTGATGTTTTACATTTATCTGTACCCTTTTAAAATGCCTCGTTCAGTTCCAAATGCTGTTGATGGTATATTTGCTGTGGTTGATTTTCTGCAAGCAAAAGGTGTGAAAGTTGTTGAAATTCATAAGTAGATTAATAAAGTGTATGGAGAAAATACTGTGAGCTACAGAATCGTACGATAATAGATGAGAGCTATCACTGCTTCAGCTACATTTTCCTCAATCAGATAAAACAGCTTTATCAATTCACCACTGTTTCCCTTTGTCATCTTGTTGGCATGTACAAACTATTGATTGAAGAAAAAAATCTTCCTACACATTGCTTAATTAAAGGTTTTCCACAAACAAGGCTTTGCACATGGTGTTCTGTGATTGGTGTTTCTCCTGTGTGTATTACTTTGAATTATCTAAAATACATCAATGCACCTCCTCTTTGTATTGTCATAGGTCCTTTACTCTGTTTTTCTTTGCAAATGTTGTATGCTGGCAATTTTTGTCACACATGTATCATTCCAATGCCACTTTTTTTTTTTTCAATTTAAGCAATAAAAAAAGGTTACTGGGAGCTCTGATGTTCTATGAATAAATCATCATAATCTTGCGCCTTTATCTGGATTGAGAGGATAGGTCACTAGGGATTCTTATATGTGGGAAGTTTTAAGGGCTACCCCTCTGTATGTATGTATATATATATATATATAGCTTAGTAAAATAAATCATTAAAATGTGTTCAGCAGTTCAAATCTTTCCTGATAATAAGTATATTGTGATATATTGGATGAATGGCTAAAATACATCGTTAGTGTGTGCTTATATGACAAAAGTTTTTAAATTCATTTTTAGTTAAAAAATTTTAATAAAGTGTATTTTTTCAATCATCAGTTTTAAATCTATCTGATTTCGTGGGGAAAATCTCCCACCATAACTTATTTGTTTTTTAAAACACATTGGCTATAATAATAATAAAAAAAAGGCCAAAGCGTCAAATTTGATGTTTTATCATTTTCATCACCTTGTGCTTGTTTCATATTTTTAAATTTTTTTATTCTGACTGATTTTAAGAAGTGTTTGGCACAGCATAGCTTACTTTGCCTCTTATGTCATAAAACTCCACAGTCACTCACTCATTAATAAAGTGTATAAATAAGTATAATTTATTTTTAATGGATACGTTAATTTACTTTGGCTTAAATAAATTTGATTCCCTGTTGCTGTTTTTTTTTTTTTTTTTTTTTTGGTTAATCTTTTGTTTTGATTTGATATTTCTGCTTATTTTGATTGTAAATCATTTTGTTATTACATTGTAATTCTCTGAAGTGTGATGGATTCGTTCTGTAAACTAACTAGAAAAAAGTATAAACACTTTTTTCTCAATCCCATGTCTGAAACAACTGAGAATTACTTCTATTCCTTTTTTTTTTTTTTTTTTTCCCTCTGTTCTTTTGAGATATGCTCTGTAGGTCTTGGTTAGGCTGGAATATATACTTGGTTAGGTTATACTTTGTTGTAATTTTTTAAAATTACTGGTTTCATACTTTAATTATTTGCATTTTTATATTATATGTATTCTTGAATGTGATGTAATATTAAACTTACAGTAATTTAATGACTTTTTTACATTACAACTTTGTATGTCTTAAATTATGGGCAATCTAAGTTTAACTTTAATGTTTTGTATTTTTGATTTTATTTTACTATGTATTTTTTGTAATTTTATAATGTTTACAATTAAATAGTTTTAATATTTATAATTTTAATCTTGATTTGTGTTAAGTATGATTTGTAATTTATATACATGGAGAAAATTGTTTCATTAAAATTAATTATTATGCACAATTACTATATAAACACACACACAATTTTGATTCCTAATAACACAATAATAGGAGTCGAAATAAGGAGAAAATTTTCATAAATTCTTTGTCAATAATTCTTAGATTTGATCAAATTCAAATTAGTGGCACTGTCAATTATATAAAGCTACTGTAACAAAACATAATTTGTCATACATTAGAAGCCCTAATATATGTATCAACTTATGTGTTAACAATCAAAAATATTCTTTGTTTGGTTATAAGAATTTTTGGCATTGAATCCTCATGGGATATATTGTGTCAGACACAAGGTTTAAATATAACTATTTTTCTTAAAAAAACTATTCAAAATTGAAGCTCAGGAAAGAAGACAAAAATGAAGTTTACTAAAATTATATGAATGCAGTAAAAGTATAAAACAGTAATATAAAAGCAGTTTAAATGGGTAATTTAAATATCTAAAAAATTTCTTTTATTTTTCAAAAAGAATTCTATGATATTTAATAGAATTAATTATTCGTCATGTAGTTTATTAAAAAGTGGTTACTCACATCAGTAATGCAGAGATTAATCTTTTTATTTCTTTGTTTCGTAAAGTATTTATGGTCTATTACCTGATAGGTAATTGTAAAGTTTTTAAGAAAGATTGAAGAGGATATTAGGGCAGTCCAAGATTGATTATAAAAAAAAAATGCCCTTTTGTGCACAAGGTCTGACGAAACATACTCTTCGTTCACGAAACGTTTTGTCGAGTGGCTTGTCATTTGATCTTGATTGAGAAATACAAAGTCCTGTTCCACTTGACCGCTGTGCTTGCATTTATTGCGCCGTTGAAGAAAAAAATTAACATAGCTAAGCAAATTGACTCAATTGAAGATTAATCTCTCATAAAGAGACTGTGGAAATTATGCCTCCGTTTAACTTATTGGTTATAAAGGGGATGATGTTGATGGCTCAGAATTTTGCACTGTAGATGAATTGGTTTACTTGAATAAGATTTGAAACTGTTTCCTGAAAATAATTTCTTCCTTTTACCCATTTTAAATAACTTTTTATATCAATGCCAATGTGTATGAGTAAATCTTAGTAATTATAAATCTATATTGTCTTCTCTCTCTGTTAAATATTTCGTTATATTTATGAAGGTAATTTGCTTAGTTCTTATTTAGTTATTTCCAGTTTTGTAATGAGTATCTTTTACTAGTATAAATGTAAATATGGTGAGAGATTACCATATATTTCCACAGATAAGATGATGGTTGAATTATAAAAAAAAAAGTCCCCCCCCCCCCATATCTGGGGTTGTCTTATAGGAGGTACACAAAAAAATTAAAGTTGAAGTTTATGTGCATTAAACCATTTTTAAATAATAAAACAAATAACTCATCAATCTGTATTTAAATTATTGCAAAATCCTCACATTCATCATCTAAGGCAAATAGCTCCTCTTATTGTTAAGAAATTTGTTGTGTGGGTCCCATTCTGTACTTAGTAAGTCATTTTCCACTTTGTCTTCTATATCTCATAACAAATCTTCTTCAGTGCCATTAGAAATGTAAGAAAATAAACTTGTTAGAGAGATTTGATTGATTATTAACATCGCCCTTAGAAGTAACGCGAAGGTTACTGGCAACTGATCTCGTAATTTCGAATCTCGACCAAGTGACGAGGATGATACCTGAGCTGGCACCTCACTCTCCAAACTTCCACATCTTGCAAATGAGAGGATTTTAGAGCCTTGACAGATTTAACGTTTATCAGCCCTGCTACACAATGGGTCTTCAGTAGCATCTGGACTCAAACCCCGCAACTCAATGGAACAATATCAGACGGGAATTCGTGATCAAGACTACTAAGCTATTGGGATGAATAGAAATCCCATGGTTTTTGAAGGATTTGTTAGAGATACATGTGGGTTCACATCTGACACATGCTGCTATGACAGTGTTGCCAGATGGGAGAAACTAAATTTGCTCCAGCTGTTGATAAATTGGTGGTCGTCTTATAGAACAGATATGTGCTAAAACTATAAAACTTAGATGAAAATGTATATTTCATTTGATCTGCAGAACTATACAGTAATTGTTTAAAGTGTTCTGCTAATATCTGTTTGATATAGCTTTAATTTTTTCAATATACATTATAATAGTAGTTTGTATTTCTCTTTTTTTTCATTGAGTTTTATAAACCTTAAAAATAGCATGAATGAAATTTTTATTCTGTATTAGCCAATAAATGTCAAGGGGTCTGAGTAAGTAAAATTCAATTTTTACTTTTTTTTTTTTTTTTTTTATGGGGGAAAATTTTTAAATTTTTTTTTTAAAAGCTATATTAAAAAACTTTTTAAAAAAAAAAAAAAAAAAACCAGAGGTGTTGGATTTTTTCATTCTTTCTTAGAACACTTTGCAATTTGACCATTTAATGAGATACATGTAAATAAATATATGTCCTGACATGCTTACATAAGACACCATTTAATGCTTTACATATATTTTTATCTCTGTTGTACTTTTGTAATTTTCTGACGATTGATGAATTAATGACAGTAATATTAATTGCAACTGTTTTTATTGTTCTTAGTGTGACTTTTAGATGTTGAGGATAATAGACTTTGTCCCCCCATATACCATAAAAACTATCAACCATTTTTGAATATTTTTTCATGTATCTTGTAATGTATACTTAGATTACACCATATTTTCTTTACCAAGTAGTATTTCACTGGTATAAAAGAGTTTGCATATTTAGAATGCTACAAAGTAAGGGTACATTAAAAAACAAAAATGTTGGAAAGTCAACCATCAGTGATACTGAGACTGTTATTGAATCAAATGATGATTTTGGTACTGAAACTGCCATATTAAATGATTCTTTCCTTTAGTATAATGAATATGATCAAAATACAGATTCTGGAGATGGAATTATATCATTACTTGATTTGATGTATGTTTTGGATAAATTTTTTATTTGCAAAAGCTGTAATAACAGCATATCTGTGCGAGTTATAAAGAGAATAGATCTTGCATCATAATTACAGATCTTTTGGAAATGTTGGATCCTTTCAAAAATTGCAGCATTCTGTTTGGGTTGAATATTTTCATTTGTTTTCGAGTAATGAAAATCCAAATCATGGTCTCTTCCCAGTTGGATCTGAAAGCTGGTGTGGTTTCATTGTGCCTAAGCAAAAGGCGAAACATATGACCATACCAAGCATACATGTTTCTCTACCAATAATGGAAGTTATCAAGTGTATATTTAGAGATTTGGCAAATCCAGAGATGCTAAGAAAATGTGTCATCTGGACTTGTACCAAACCTGAATTTGTGACCCTTGATTAAAATTTTGTGTTTTTGACCCAGTGTCTTGCTTTAATATTGGAAATATAACTGCTATTCTTTATGGAGGACTTAAATTCATCAGGTTTTCACTGTGTGAAAAGTATGGACGAATGAGACAGAGAATGCATTACCGACAGCTATGAGAAACTTTCCAAATATCAAAAAACAAGAAAAAGGAAACTTAAAATTCTTTTGCGGCAATAGAAGGTGATAATCCTTCATACAAAGAGGGATTTTATTAAACTTCTTAATCAGCATTAAAAGTATCAATGAAATCTTTTTATCCAATTTTTTCATAACATTGATTTTTCAGATTCGTGTCCCATTTTCTCAAAATCCATAGAGCTTGTGAATTCAGTTTTAAAAAGGACATTTATATTATTTTAGCACATGAGTTTGGTGATTTTTTGAGAATTATTTGTTTTAGGCAGTAAAATTTGTGCCAAGAATGGTAAAATAAGAGTGATTATGAATAAATAATACATTTTCTATTTTATTTTGGAAGAAAATGATGAGTTAAAGTATGTAAAACATGTCATTCTAACTTTCATGAAAATTTCATAATCCTATCTTTACACTATTTCTGAGAAAAAAGGTATATAAAGTTGGTCAATTTAACATGAGAGAGATAGGGTTTTCCTGGTTCCCTTAAAATGGCTTACTTTTTTAAATTTCACAACACTTCAGCATTGTGAATATAGCGAGGGAGAAAAGCAAAAACTTGTTGTGACTTCAAATTCTTGCCAACTTGATTATGTAATATAAAGGGGGAGATTTGCGTGTAAAAGACAATTTCTTTCTTTCTTTTTAAGAAATAAAGAATTTAATGCATGCTGCTCTTTTAATGGCGAGTTTCTATTAAATTTTTCTGTCACATGATTTTGTTAGACTCTTGGATTTTTATTTAAATTTCATAGCTGCTGGGAACTAAGAATTCTGTGTAGTAAAATTAAATTCTCATTTTGTGCTATGATTAATGCCAAAGTCTCTTAATTTCAATTTGTAATGTTGACGTTATCCTATTTAAATTAAAACATCGATTGAATATTTTGTGTTGTTTGAAGAGAACATACCAATTTCTGCAGACAGTGCTGTAATTTTTTTTTTTTTTTTTGGGGGGGGGGAATTAGATAGTGGGGATGTCTGTGAAAATGTGATTGAGCAGGATTTAGCAATTTGAGGGTATTGAAGTTATACAAAGAATTTTTTTGAGGAATATCTTTTTTTTCTATTTTTATTATGCATATTGAAGAATACTCTCCCAAAATTCCATTTTTCTTCTACTAGTGCTTGTAAAAATTGTTTTTTCTTTAGCAGTGTAGTTTGCAGTTCTCAAGTTAAAAAATTGTTGATGAGTAAATTTCATGGTGATGTATTTAAAGTCATGTTTGAATAAATTATTTTGGTTTAGGTCTTGACCAAACAAAGCAATAAAGCTTTCTTTTTTTTATATAAAAAAAGAGAAGTTATTGAACCTTTTTTTAACAACAATTGTAGATGTCTTATGTGTTAACCAATGGATGACGAGCATTACAGTGATCTTTCTCTGATGAATTGCAGGGGGTGATAACAAATGTACTTTGAACTTTTAAATGAGTAATAACTTTGTTGTTAGAAGGGGATGTGTATTGAGATCTTATTTTATTTATTTATTTTGCTTTTTTTTGTTGGTGAAAAAGAACATTACATTCAAGAAATATTACATTCTTTCTCCTTTACAGTTGTGGGATCACTAAAAAATAATATCATTGCAACGGAGAATTTTACAGTATAAAATTTAAAGGCCTTTTGTTTGACTCTGTTATCAAGTTTTGTATAATTTTATGTGAATTCTAAAATCTTGTAGAATTTATTATAAGTATAAAATAATAGGTAATTATCTTATAGATATTTCTCCTTTTTACTAATGTATGAATTGTATTTTTATAATAATTGCTACTTTTAATTTTTTTGTAGGCATTTAACACAAATAATAAAAAGGTATGGGGACCAAGTCTTAATAAACTTACTTGGAAGTAAAGAAGGAGAAGCTATGCTAAGCAAAACATTTCAGGTAAGAAAATTATTATATCTGTAATGTCTTGTTGAAAATTATGTTTCAATATTCTCTTGCACTTTATTTTTTTCCTTTAAAAAATAAAACAAAAATAAGAAGCCTAATTTTAGTTATCTGAATTTCAACTTTCAGTAGAAAGATATCTAATATACTGAAAACAAATGTTTTTGTGAAAAATAATTTTAAAATTTTTCAATTATCGAATTAATAAATGTATTAGTTTATATAATTAAAAATTTGTGACAAAAATTAATTTAGTAATTAACAATGTTAATTAAATTATTAATCTATTGAGGTATAATTTAATTAACATTATACCTCAATAGATTAATAATTTAATTAACACTAATAACCCTTTGAAACATTAACACTAATATAGTTTTTGTCCAGATATAGTTGTGTGTAAAAGGATGAGATACTTTTTAACAAACTATAAATTTATTATAACAACTGCCAGCAGCTATACTTGTGCGGCGAACTCATATACTAACAGTGGTACACTAATGGCGTCTCCCGCCAAACCCAGTTCTTCGTCTCAAACACAAAAGATGTTGCCAATACACAACAGATAAATTCTGGGTTGATGGCGTGGGAATAGCACCACATACATATAAACCAAAGACACAAAAGTACTAATGAAAATAAAGACATTGAATGCACATAAAAATACAAACAATAGATATTGCACACAAAATAGGTCCAAACAGATACTGAATACAAAACAGGTCCAAACATACTCCCACCCTATCAAGAATTATTCTTGATACAAAGGTTAAGAAAGCAGTTTTACAATTAGTCTTTAAAAATAACATTTGTTGAGGTAAATTCAATACAAACATGAACAATTTTCAGAATAAGCTTATTGCCTTTAACAATGCAATACCTTTAAATAGGCATAATTGAATAACCCAAATGTGCTTTGATTGTAGTAGGAAAGCAGCTTTCCAAATATGAACGTGTGCTTCAATAATTTGTAGAAATTGTGAAAATCATAAAAGGAGCTAAATATTAATCTATTTAAGAAATGCACTTGTAACCTTTAAAAAAGTCACAAGTGCAATAATTAATATAAATTTAAAAATCGTTTAAGAATAAAAATCTCTTTTTGTTGGCTACTTCATTGCAGAGTACAGGTAAAATGAAAAACTGACTTTTGATTACAATGAATATCATCATTCCTTTAATTAGTTCATGAGGAATTTTATAAAGTTCGATCTATAAACACTAGTTCCTGTGTCAAGAGCCTTTTTACTAAACTAATTGGAATGAAAAATAGCGCAAATTATCGTTATAAACTTACGAGGAAAAGAAGGATTCATAAAGTATTATTGACGTTTATCACTCTGTCTGCTAAGATGTTACGTATTGAGAGTTTCAAAAACACACATCATGACCTGAGCACAAAATACAAATTTACTCATCTTTCATATTTGTTTTTAAAAATATGTTTAGATAAGCTCCTATGTATTTATATTTTGAAGGACAGAACACTTTGCTGAAAAAATTCTAGAATATACAAAATTTCCCCATCTGAAGCAGCGGGAAGTTAAGTTCCCCTCATTCTCAGAAACTCAGTGTGTTAGAAGAAAATACTTCTTTCTCGCACTTAGTAATGGAGTTTTCGGAACTTTGTCCAGCATGAAGATGCATGACATGAAACTGTTTAACATTCAATTCAAATAATTTATGTTTACCAGGTATTATTATTGGATGCTTAAAATTAAACTTAGCTAAGAGCTCTGGAGAAATCTCCCACCTGTCAAATACCTTTCTCGTCTAGAAAAAGACAATGCAGCAATAAAGCTTTTTGCTGTAACAAACATACCATTGTTAAATATTTCTATATCTGCTGAAAATACAAATATTGAACATAAATTATAACAATTTCTAAAGCTATTTGGCTTTCTTTGACACTTAAAAATGATAACAAGGTTCAGAGGGAACATTATCAAATAGAAGTGATACCTTTGTCTACACTTGAAAAGGAATCTTAAACAGTAAGGAATAATATTTACAAATTTAGAAAAAAATAAATTTATACAATAACAGTAGTGGCATTAAATGAAGAGTTTGGTTTCAGTTCACTCAAGAACCTTTCATCAATCTTGATTTTGGCAGTTAATCTGAATCAGGTTCCAAGTTATACTGTTTCAATAAAGCAATAGTCCTCTCAAAAACTGCACCTCCATTTCTCGAAGCTGCAACAGAAGTAGTTGAAACAGTCATTTTAATACCAAATATTGTAAATCTGGGACAGAGTCTGAAAGGTGCATCTCCGATAGAAGTATTGCCGCGAGATGCACAGGCACCAGATGAAGAAAGCAGGCAACTGGAGGCACTGGCCCCTTCAGAAAAGTTCTGTTGAGCAGGCAAGTCTGTTTTCTCGTTTGAAGAAGACAGCTCAATTACCTTGGGATTCTGATACCAAAGAGCACATTTAGGTGATGGCATAGGAGCAGGTTCAATGCCCCTACTATTTTTATTCTTAGAAGAATCAAGAGCTCGAGCAGGTCTTCTAATCAGAGTCTCATCATTATAAGTAGAGTTTATATTATTGTCTACCACATTTGAGTTATCACGTGAAGCAGGACTGGAAGCATGTGGATAAACGATGCTGTTATCACAGGATAAGCTGATTTGATATGAATTAAATTGGCGAGAAGCATTACCTTTAATATTCATTTTATCCAACACTGACCAACCCAAAACAGTGTTCTGAGCAATTGGTTCTTTAACAGATCTAATTAGTTATTTGTTCTGACGACAAACAACTAAAGAAATAATTCACTAAATCTTTTTTGGAATAGAAAATTTGACATCAGCAAGCTTGGTTGAATCTAAATAATTTAAGTCCTTTACATCGACTTGCTCATCCCTTTGTTTAAAATAAATGCATCTATCTGCAAACATTTTTTATCTGATCCTTATTTAGGAGTTACAGCTGATTCAGAAGAGCCAAGCCCTTTAACATTGATGCAAGCATTAGTTCTTTCTATATGCTGTTTGTTTACTAACGACTCGGAAATGGAAGTGGCTGCAGAGCCACTATTCAATAGAACAGCGCAATCATGACCTGTTGCAGTAGGCTGAAATGAAAAATCTTTACCTTGAACTGTGTTGCAAGGAATTAATTCGGTTTCTCTCGGAGTTAGTTCATTAATGATATAGTTCTCAGAGGTTATGAAAGAAGACTTCACAATTGATGAACTGTTTAATGCGTCAATAGCACCTTGATATTTTCCCTTGATTTCAAAATATTTTTCTTCAAATTCCTCGATTTCCCATTGTTCTTCTGATAGCATAGCATCATAATTATCAAAATCTTTAAATACATTATCAAGTCTTTCCATCCTTTAAAGTAATACAGATTTTCTAAAATGCTCCGAAAAGGAATTAACAATGCTAGTGAGATCCGATTTCGCTCGATCTCACATCATCTTAATGGAAGCTTCATCCATTGATAAACATAAATAATGAAAATTAAATACAAAGAAAGATTACTTAACTTTTCTTTCAGTAAATAATTTGGTGGTTCAGCCCACCCGGGGTGCCAGATATTGTCATGTGTAAAAAGATGCGATACTTTTTAACAAACTATAAATTTATTATAACGACTGCCAGCAGTGTATACTTGAGCGGCGAACTCGTATACTAACAGTGATACACTAATGGCGTCTGCCGCCAAACCCAGTTCTTCGTCCCAAACACAAAAGATGTTGCCAATACACAACAGATAAATTCTGGGTTGATGGCGTGGGAATAGCACCATATATTTATAAACTAAAGACACAAAAGTACTAATGAAAATAAAGACATTGAATACACATAAAAATACAAACAATAGATATTGCACACAAAATAGGTCCAAACAGATACTGAACACAAAACAGGTCCAAAGAAGCTTTACTAAGAATTACTGAAGTTATTAAGGGTTGATTGATTGGTTTTATTAACATCGCGCTAGAAGCAACATGAAGGCTATTGGTGCTTAACTTCGTAATTTTGAACCTCGGTCAAGTGATGAGGATGGTACCTGAACAGTAACCTCCCACTCCTAACTTCCACACAGGAGGACTTTGAGCCTCGACAGGTTTAACATGCATCAGCCCCGGCTCCACAGCCGATCTTTGGTGGCATTAAGGCTCAAACCCATGACTCGACGATAAACTGACGGTCACAAGCCTGCGACCATTCCCATTAGATTGCCGAAAGTTATTAAGGATGTTCCATTTAATACTGGTTTTATGATTTTCTAACACTTAATTAGCAAAAACAAACAAGGAAAAATTAGAAGTTTAACTAAAGAATAAATAGTTATTTCTTGTTTTAGACATGAAATTACAACATATGTCTTGAACTTATATAAATCACTTTGTGGTAATTTATCAAGAGTTGCTTCGAGATGTTAAATTTTAAATTACTTAAGAAAGGCATCAAATGTTAATAGAACCATCCTAATTCAAAACAACATATTTTACTCATTTAAAATAAGTTTCATTGATGAATGGTTAAAGACCAAAAATTGGCTTAGAATATTTTTGCTGTAATTCATGCTGAATTCTGAAGTAGAATGCAGTATTTCAATAGATTTTTATTAAATCTAATCCTGTTGGCATGGTGTGGAAGTTAGGAGAGTGGGGTGCCAGCTCAGGTGACGTCCTCGTCACTTGACCGAGGTTCAAAATTATGAGGTCCATTGCCAATAGCCCACATGTGGCTTCTAGTGCGATGTTAATAAAAACTAAACTAACACTTTAATAAATCTATATATTATTAGTTGTGATTGAAATAATTGTTAAAATAAAATACACCTTATAAAGCACTTAATATAATTAATAATTTCTGTGATTCAGAACTGTGAGGAAGAATATTATCCAAAGAAAATTGTTGATTTTAATTATGAATAATTTTTGTATTTCATGTATGCATTTCAAATTTGTGAGCACTGATGAATCTTCTCTACACTTCTAGGTAAGATTTTAAAACTCTGAATGTTTATAATGTGCATGTTCAATACATGTATACTGGATTCTTAATACAAGCTCAACTTTTATTTTCAAGAAGTAATTGTTCTAAAGGAATTTTAAGATTATATACATTAATTTTACTAGAAAACAAATTTAGTTAATTTCCTTGTAACGTATTCCCTTCTCTACAGATGCGCCATCTACATTTAAGATCTTTTTCTTTTCTGTGACATAATTTTCAAAACTTCACCCTCGCTCACTAGTCGGTGAGCGTGCATCTCAGTTTCAGAGTCTGATTGCCGAACTTATTTGTGCAGTGACATTCACTGCAAACTCCTCCTTCCTCTGGAAATAACTTTTTCTGGTAAAGGAGAAGTTCTATTCTTTGGAAATCATCTCAAATCATTTTAAATGATACAATATGATTTAGATCTCACAATATGATTTAGATAACACAGTACACTCTACATAACAGAGTAGGATTTCTCTCTAGCCAAAATTATATACTATCAGAAAAAATTCTTATATATAAGTATGATAAAATTCTAATTTATCAGTTGTGCTCACTTGAAGTTTGAAAATTTACCTTAAATGTATATATAACATTTATGCACTCTTATCTAGCCTTATGGTATCAATTATTAGAAATTAGACTTATTTTTGAAAAGGAAGAATGTTTAATATTTTGTATAGGAAAAAGAAAATTTAATATTCAGTATGGAGCAGAAACAATAACACACGTCTTGGAAAAATATATACTAATCTTTAATCAATTCTACTTAAATCTGCATTAACATGACTTCTCCCAGGTTTATGGATGACTTCGAAATTAAATGGTTTTAGTGCAAGAGACCAACGCATAAAGCGTGGGTTTGTTCCTGCATTTGTTTTCAACCAGACAAAGGAGTTATAATCAGTTTGGATGATAAATTTTTGCTGTCCATCCATATAACATTTTAATTTCTTCACTACATAAACAATAGCTGCACATTTTTTTTTTTACTAAGGTATAAAATGTAATGCTCTTTTCCTCTTTCAGTTCTCTGAGCCAGAACAATTCATGTGCCATCTCTTTCTCTTTGTTGTAGGAGGCCCACTTCTTGGACTGGAATCCATTCTTACCACATAGGTCAAAGGGGACTGGTTTTCGCTTCCTTTGTGGTTGTAAAATTTTCCCTTCTTTGTAAAGGGGGATTCTCCCACCAGGAGTTCAATTTCTCTTTTCTTTCTGTACACCTTACTGTTTTTCCTTCCTTAGGATGGAACCTCTTATCTTGTTATGGTACTTATGTTTTCTTTGTTTCGGAAAAGTATCCAATATCTATTACGACATTTCTTCCCTTGCTGTAGAATCATTCTTTGTGCTTTAAAATGTATATTTTCTTCCTTCTTGGGTGGAATCTTCTATTTATTTGTTCTGTCCACCAAACTATCTGTCCCATAGCTTAAATCTTTTTCCAACTGTATTGGTTTCAGAATGGGGTTAATTTTTCGGAACACTCCCTCTGTTTTTTTCTTTCCTTCAATTAAAACACCCTTCTCAGTTTTAAATTCCCCACCCTTTTAAATTTCCTTTCTTGGTTTCTGTAGTTAATTCAATAAATCCTTTAGACTTAGTTTGCACTTTCAATATTAATTCCTCTCTTTTTGCAATGGAAATATTTTCTCTTGTCACATTCTTTTCTTTTCACGATATTCTTTCTTGTCGAATTTCAAACAGTTTTGTTTTTTGCTCTGCCTCTTGTTTTTCAATCTGCCTTTCATCTGTTTCTTCATTTTGAAACTCAGGTTTCATTTTGCAATTTTCTTTATTAATTTAACAGATTCCTTGCCTTTTTCTACTGTCTGAATCAAGAAAGTTATTTCTTCCCTTTTCTGCTGTGCTTCTGTGAACTCATTGATATTAATTTTTGTTAAATCCATTATGCCCTCACCTTTTCTCGTAATTGAAGGTAAAAGGTTTTCTAGATCTTTAGCTATATTTTCTTCCAATTCAATTTGATTACCTTCATTTGTTACCCTTGTGTTAATTTGTTCTGCTTCCTTTTTTCATTGACTCCGAGTCTGAACTGCATTCACCATTTCCCAACTTAGTAGATCATTCTGTTCTACATCCGTTTCCAGGACTGCAGCTGTTAGATTCCCCAAAATATATCTAACTTAATCCAATTGTTTCTGAATAAAAGCTGCTTTCGTGAGTACATGTCCTAATTTACAATCAGTTTCCACTTCTGCAAGAGGCAGACAAGTCATATGCTCATCAAGAATATGCTGGATCCACACATGCTCACCTGGAAACATTTCTGGTGTAATATGTTTCTCCCAATCTATTTCTATTGAGGCTTCTGTATCCCTAAGGATCGGCATCTGTATTCCATTCACCTTACCTCTGAGAATATATGAGTCAAGAGAACCATTTTTGGAATTACTTTTTAACCTATTTATAATTTCAGAGGAATGTTTCTTTAATTTCAGGCACTGTTGTCGAAAGTGATCATAAGATCCACATTCAAAACATTGGGCCATCGTTTTCTTCCCCAAAGACTTGATGATAGTTACGATTTTTATGTTCCCTGGTACTTCCAGGATTATTCCAGAGCATATTTTTTCAGGCTTTCTATTGAATTATTCTACTTTTTTTTTTATAAGTCTCTGGAATATGACAATGAGACTCTTTTTGGAAATGTTTTCATAACATCTTTAAATTTTATGAGCAAATTCAACTGGAGATACAATACCACTCTATTCATCCAGATGGGTTTCTTTAAATTCAAAATGAGTTTTTTTCTTCAATTGATCTGTTATTAAATCTTTTAAATGCTCAATGTTAGTAATATTTATTAATCCAGCGAGCCACCCTTCAAAATAAGTGAAGTTCATAACAGAAATCATTCTATGTATTCTCAGTGATTTTAACGAATATTTGGCGCAGCATAGCCTACTTTGGCTCTTGCGCCATTAAACCCTACACTCACTATGTATTCTCAGAATTTTTCTGGTGTTTAACAAAAAGCTGATGAAATTCCTTAGGGCTTAATTTAAATCTTTTTAGCATTAACGTCTTTACATGATTGTAATCTGCGGCATGTTCTGGCTCTCTTGCAATAATATTTACAATATCAGGTGATAGGACACTGATTATTTGAGGAGCCCAGCTTTCTTTATTAATCATATTCATTCTGGTCTGTCTATCAAGTAAATCCATAAATAGACTTATGTCATCTTCCTTAGCATTAAATTTAGGTAAAAGTTTTCTTATTTCATAAGTGTTTGAATTGTGTCTTTTAATAGTATCACTAAATAGTTTTTGCTGGCACAAGATATGCTAGCTTCTATTCTTCCTTCAATTCTTGTGTTTAGCATCTCTCGAACGAATTCTTCTTTGTAATATGTGCTATTTAAAATAAGATTTTTGAGTTGTATAATTTGCAAAGCATCAGTTACTTTTCCACCTAATTCTTCTGCTATATATATCTTAAATCGCCTTTCAACCTTTTACTAAATAAGCCATTTGTATTGAATTTTTCTATTTGATAAAAGGAAAAATATATTCGCAGTTAAAGACACTAATCTTAACTCTATTCTGGATATTTTAAACAAAAAGAAATATTACAATTTATAAAGTAATTTATGTATGAATAACTAAAACACACAAGCTTAAATTGTTTAAATTCATTTGTGGTTTTATCGCTTTTATATCAAAACCTCTTCCTCTATAACTAAAGTGATTCTTAGCACACACAGGAGGGCATAATACATAAAATACACATCGTTGTTTAATTATGTAACCAAGTAACAAAAAATATACTCAAATGAAGCTCAGACTATCAAAGTACATGATTTAAATTACCAGAATTTGTTAAATTGTAGAGTATAAGATATGCATTTCAAATATCACTAAATATAAATATCTTAAAATACAAAAAAATTCACATGTGATGTAAACAATTGGCTAGACAGTGGAGGAAATCAAACCTGAAATATGTTTTTCAAGGACTTAACAGCACTTTACAGCAAAGGTTTATAACTTATGCAGGATGGTACTTTTTCTCTTATATCAGATGGTATGTCTTATTATTTCTTGTATTGGCAGGATAGTGCTTATTACTTTTTAATTATGTGAGGATGGCACTCAAGAACACTGATCTGGTTGGTCCTTAAATTTTTTTTTTCCTTTATGCCAGGTGGCGATTTTCAAAACAAAATCGTGACAATTCAATAGTATATAACCAGAGATGCTATTCCATCATTTTATATACAAGGATACACACTTCAACCAATAATCAGCTTAACTTTTAGGCAGTTTCAATCGTAATGCATCAACAATCTATAGCCAAATTAATTACTTTTAGAGTAATTATTTTTCATCTCATCCAATTAAAACTGTAACGTATTGGACACGAAAACAGTCAGGCTAGAGATAAAATATATAAGAGAAAAAGTATTTATTTTTATTTTTTCTCTAACATCTACATTTCAGATCTTTTTCTTTTTTGTTACATAATTTTCAAAACTTCACCTTCGCTTGCTAGTTGGTGAGTGTGCATCTCAGTCTCCGAGTCTGATTGCTGAACTACACCCCCCTCCCCTCCCTGGAAAAAACCTTCAAATTGATTTATTTTTTAGGTATCTGAAATTAGCCACAATATGTAAACATTCTTGCATCTGTACTTTTCTTGATTGATGTCACAATTTTTTCTATTTCTGATAAATCTTCTAAAATCTTTTTGTAGCTAGAAAATAGCTCTTTTGAACAGAGAATCATTGACCTTTTCCTTATTACTTTAATATTTATACTCTGTATTCATTTAAAGATCTTTTTGTGGAAAAGAGGAGTGACTTGTTTAGATAGTTTTTTGTTGAAGCTTACTCTTGAATTACCACCACTTTATCGAATTGAAGCAATAATTCATCCAAGTATATTAGTTCATTGAATTTTCTATTGAAAAGCTCATAATCATTAAAATAATGATATTGTGTTTGTATGATACACTTTTTTTTTATGCTGAAAGCAATTTGAAACTGCTCCTGATAACATTTATCGTCACAGAAATATTATAGTCAGTATAAGATAATTCTTATAAATGCAAAAGATCTGTTTTGAAACCAAATGGACTTTTTTAAAAACACAAATAATTGTAGTCAATCTATTTTAATTTTAAGAAATCTTCCCTTTATGTACTATTTACATGGAAATTTGGATGGTATATGAACAACATGTATCACTTAGTTTCAGTACCTCTCTTATTATTGTGCATGTTACATCTCTTTTTTCTTGTTTGCATTCGATTGTTAATTGTTTCCTTGTTGTTGCTTGTGTGAATTGTTATTTTATTAGCCTTCCATTGCGTATCACTGAGAAATGGTAAAGTGAACGTTTATAAAGTATTTTTGTATTGATGCATTGTTTAAATATTACAATATACTAAAATGTAATTTATTTTTTTATGATGCACTGGAGCAATTGATAATTGAAAATTTTGTAAATTACTAGGATGAGCTGGTACCCCATTCTTCCAAGTTTTGCATCTCACTATGTGTGAAACTTTGATGCTCCATTCTATTTTATTATGCAGCAGTTCTTATCATTCTGTATGATGGGTCTATAATGAAATTAGGATTTAAACCTGCAGTTGACTTGAATATCACCAGTCATGAAATTTGCAACTACGACCAGTAGGCTATCTTGGCTACTTTAAATTTTCACATCAATTTAATATTATAATTATTTTTTAAATTCATTACTTAAAAAGTGCCGTTGGGTGACTATAAAAATGTTGTGATTTGTAATATTTTATCTACTTTTAATCAAATTTTTATGTTGAGTTATTTGTGAAATTCAATGTTTACATTCATTATGAAGTTTTATGTCTTCTTAAATGTTGAAAATCAAGTACCATAATGTTTTCTCAAATTTAAAAAAGATAGAAAAAGTTAGTTATTCATTTTCAAACATGTAGAGTAATTCTTATCTAATAAACATCTGTGCTTTGAATACATTACATTAAATAAGATAAGATTATTCAGAAGTGTGTGAATCATTGAAAAAGTGTATGCTTAAAATGTATTCTATGATTAATTTTATCTTTAGAGTCATCATAAGGTGTCTAGATACAGCAAAAGCATTCCATATATAGCATTTGATTATCATGCACAATGTCGAGGTGGCAAGCAAGAAAACTTGGATATTTTAAAACGAAAAATTGCTCCCAATATAGAGAGTTTTGGATTTTTCTACAAGGATTCTGATTTAATAGAAAAGTATGTTTCATTGTTTAATGTGGCAAAAGAATATGTCAATTTTGAATTATGGAAAGCAGCTGCAAGTCTTTTCACGTGATTTGTAGTAGCAGTTGATTTCCATCACTTAATGTTAGTTTAAAAAAATCTTTTAAAATTATATTATTTTAAAACTGTCTTATTATGTTGTAAAATATTGAAGAAACATTTTATTAGGTTATTCTGTATTTTTTAAAATTTAAATACTAATTCTCCAAAATTGATTGTAAAATGCCTACATTGTTTTCATCATAATGGTTTGTATTCATACAGTTAATATAAAACAAGAAAAATATATTTTAGTTCTCTTTATAGGTAGAGTATGTCTAAACATTTTATGGATAAATATATTGTGTTAATGTAGTAATTAAAACATTTAATTATAAAGGTACATGGTATAAGTGTATAATGTGTACTTTTGCTTCAGCACCTTATTATTTGACTAAATTGTTTGATTAGACTTGAAAAAAATTAATGTTTATAAATATACTTAAATGCAATACATTCCCCTCCCCTCTATTAAAAGTATTAAAATTTAAGTTAAAAATTACTGTAAGTTATTGATTTGAAAATATTTTTATCTGACTTAATTTTAAATTTTGCATTGACTCTCATTTCTACTGAATAAGAAATTATATAGGAAAACTTTTTTTGTGATGTTACTAAATTGCTTAAAGAAATTTTTCTTTGTTTCAAATTTATATTTGTAATGTAAAAAAATATCTCTATCATTCTTTTTTCTCACAATCCCTATCACTTGTTTTTTATATTTTTCTGTTTTTATTTTCTACAGATGTCAAAAAGGAACTTTTCGTACCAATTGTTTGGATTGCTTAGATAGAACAAATAATGTTCAAACTTTCATTGGCTTAGAAGTTAGTATTTAATCATATTTTCTTAATATTATTGAACTAAAATATGAAAAAAAGAATAAAACTTTAAATTTATTTTCATTTACACTTAAATAAACCCTCTTTATAGGTTTTAAAACAACAATTGAAATATTTATCGATATCAGACCAACCTCAAATTATTTCAAGATTTAATGAAGTGTTTAAACAAATGTGGGTTCAAAATGGAGACCAAGTGAGTAAAATGTATGCTGGTACAGGTGCTTTAGAAGGTAGATCAAAGGTATGTGTTAATTTTTCATGCTTTCTCTAATTAAAAGTAAATATTACCTTTAAAATTTTAGCTCTGCAAAAATTGTCCTTGGTGTGATTACATTTGTTTTTTAAATGTTGAAAATTAAAATTAAATTATACTATTCATGTTATTGACACCATATTTTGAATAAAATTCCAGAGCTTATTTCTAGAATTACTGTAATTAGAAGAAATTAGAAATGAAGAGAGGAAACAATCTACCGAGTGCAAAATTTTTTGTAAAAGTGAAATTTCACTGAAAATTATCTGGTATTGCTTTTAATGAGTAAGATGAAAATGAAAAGAGACAAATTCTTTTCCATCCCATCAATAAAATCAAATGGAAGTATTGAAATTACATTTATTTCATTACATTCTATTTAAAAGATCAGCCAATATTGAATGAACATAATAATGAATTAACTAGTTATTGTTTCTTCAGAAATGACATTAAAATTATTGTTATACTATATAATTAAATTCAGGACTTGATATTTAAAAATATAGGTGCTGGAAAATTTTAATTTATAAATTCTACCCAAACATATGTAGAATTCAACAAATTTTATAATTTGTTTGTTTGTGACATTTTAGCATGTTTTTTTCTCTTTCTGAAATTAAATCTTAATTATATTACCTGGGTATATATATATGTATGTATCTTTTAAATGTAGTATTGCATCTTAATTCTAGGATTTACAAAAAGTTTTTTTTTTTACATTAAATCTTGTCATGATAATTTCCATTTCTTTAAAAAAAAAAGTATATGATGTTATACATTTTTTAAAGTTATAGTCTTATTGGCTTTAGTTAAAGGATGGATCCCGTTCTGTTGTGAGGACAATTCAAAACAACCTTCTTGATAGTAGTAAACAGGAAGCAATTGATATCTTATTACTCGGAGATGTTTTATACAGTGATACAGCAGAAAGAGCTAGAAGTGTTCTCCCTCCAAGTATGTTGAATTGTAAGTAAAATTTGTATGTATTTCTGTGTTAATTTGTGTGTCTGTTTATTAATCTGTTGGTGTCTCTTATTTTGTTACAAATTTACTTATCTGAAATGTATTTTATGTTGGATATAAATTGCTTTATTCTTTTTTAGTACCTGCAGGATTTTTGGAGACATTTTTGAAGCGTAAATCAGAATATGCATACTCTTCCAAAATTACTGTAGGAATTGCAACTTGGAATGTAAATGGGGGAAAGCATTTTAACAGTATTGTTTTCAAGCACCAATCTATGACTGAGTGGTTATTGGATTGCCCAAAATTGTCAAAAAATAGAGGTATTTTTTTTTTTTTTTTTTTTTTTTTTTTTTTCCAAAAATTTAAAAAAAAAATTGTTTTTTTTTTTTTTTTTTTTTTGTTCTTTAATTTTCCTATTTGCTGAAAACCATTATTGTATATATATAAGTAAGATTAACTCATTGTATTGGTACATCTTAATTTGATACTTTTGTTGTTTCAGTAATTACTAGTGTAACAAAATATTATTATAAGATAATAGATATTTTTGTACTATATATTACTTCCAAATTGACTTATTGTTTTTTCTGGAGCTTTTTTCAAAAAAAAAAAAAAAAAAAAAAAATACTAATGTAAAATATTTATTTTTTCTGAATTGTGGTGCATGAAACAAATTTTTTAGCATTGCTCCTCAAATATTTCAAAGAAATGCCCAGATTAATAAGATCTTGACAGACTTCATTGTAGCAATACTTAATAATGTCATTTGCATGATTTAACCCCTTAACTGCAATGGGCATAATAAACACCTCGCTCAGCTGATGCGTTAACTGCCATGGGCATATATATACATCTTTCCGAAGTATGATTCTTTAAATTGTGCTGCTACTGGTAAAACTACTCTCAATGCTTTGGAATGCAATAAAATGACCTTGACAGTTTTTGCGAAGAATTTGCTTATTTCAGAGAAGGGAGGTGGAGGAATTGAAAAGGGAAATGTTTCTGGAACAGCGAATGTCACAGCTGTGTAGTTATTGCTTGTGTTTATATTTGAGTAGGTCGCACCTTTTTTATTCTTCTTTTGCTTCCATTTTTTTTTATTGTGTGTAAAAAGAACTTTATAATTTTTTCTTTGAATTTGTCTATGTCTGACAGGGAGTTAGATGAATATTTTCCATTCTCTTCAGGATCAGAAACATCAGAATATGATATTACATCAGATGAAAAAGGATTCTGATTGCGATTATTCTCTGAAAGATGCCTGACGTTGGATATGACTGGATATAAAAAATTTACCTATAACCCCTCTATACCTTTTTGAGACAGCCCAGAATAAAGAAAAATATGATGGATGCTTTTGACCCACTTTTCTTTTTTGAATTATTTTTTGATGAGCAGCTTGTGCTTAGTATTGTTACTGAAACTAATCGTTTTCAGACCAGTATATCAACCAACATCCTGGAAAAGAGAAATTGAGAATGAAGTTGTGGCATCCAACCAATTAATATGAAATTTATGTTTTTTTAGGTATACTGATTTTACAAGGAATAACAGTAAAAACCGACATTACACTTTCTTTTATTTATGAGCAGAAATCGTTTCCAGCTTATCATGAAGTTTCTGCACTTTTCTGACAACAGTACTTTTAATGAAAATTCTCATCCAAACCCAAAACGAAGAAAAATATGGCTGGTTTTTTTTTCTGACTTGATGATGAAATTTTCAAGTGTTTATACACCCATCAATGTCTTCAAAGAAAAGTGCATCAAGAAATTGTGTTGTTTTATACACCCATCAATGTCTTCAAAGAAAAGTGCATCAAGAAATTGTGTTGTTTGTTCAAGGAAAAAAATTTGTCATGAATACCTCTATCAATGCACTGAATGTGATGTTGGTTTATGTGTCCAACCATGTTTCAGGATATAACACACAACAGCTAAATTCTAACATCTTTTTTATTATACCTGTTGCATTTGCATTGGCACTTAGTAGAACAATATTCTAAATTAAAACTTCCTTTAAATGCTTGATGCTCAGATTCTTTGACCCGTAAAATATGATCTACGGTTTTTAGACAAATAAATAACTCAAAATAAGGATTATTCTCACTGAAATACAAATAGCAATAAACTTTATTCGCTCAATTTCACAAATTCTAACTACAAATACAGCGTGCCGGCGAATCTACTGAAATTCTATTTTTACAAGTTGAGTAGTTCGCAGCTTCTTCTCGCGGACGACACAATACTGTTACTCTATAGTTAAAATTTTGTATTTTCTTACCCCCTTTTACTATGGAAGTAAACAGTTTTTAGATTGCAAAGTGTGCCTCTTATTTTCCCCCATTACACTGCATAGCTAAGCAGATCTGTTTGAAAAACTGTGGCGCTGGGGAGCAAATCTCGTAAGTTTTCCTCTGCAGGTGTGGCAATGCACTTCTACCCTACTCTTGTGCCATAACTCAATCAAATACAACTTTTTCTAAAAGTCAACAACCTACAAAAGGACACACTAGTCAAGTCTCACACAATTATTTATTTGTCTGCTTTATAATATAATGTCTGGGGGGTATTTGCTCTCCTTGTTAATCCCATAGATTGATTCACCTATTCAACTAATACCGAGCTAATACTCTCTTACCAAAACCCCTCCAGTTGAGGCTGACTTGATTTCTTGAATCCTTTGTGGCTGCTATTACTCATAACAACTATTGATATCTACTACTTGTTAGGCATACACTCCGCGTTAGTCCCACTTGACCTCTATCCGCTAGACTTCCTTCTGCTTATATACCGTCATATCTACCTCATTTCACTTTATTTCTACCTGCCTCTAATTATCATAATCACGGTTCATTTTGATTGGGAAGAAATTGCTTAATTCATGCAATCAATCTCAATTAAAGTCTCCAAGGTTAGTGAAGAGAAAATCACGAATAGCTCAAAGTTACACAGTAAGGGATTAAAATGTGATGTGCAGTTTTGTTCACATTGATGAAATTGGAAAAAGTTCTTTAATACAATGTATTCTATACTATGGAATCCCATTGTAAAAGAGTTTTGTTTTAATTTATGTTGACTTTCTCACTTCTAAAGTAGTTAATAGTTTGTAATTCATTACTGTTTTAACTTGTCTTCAGTGAAATCTTTCTACTACTTCTTTATAAGTTAGAATTTTTCAGGAAAAAAATATTTGAAGTTTATTTTACTTGGTTTATTAGATTTATATTAATAGTGCTTCAAAAGCCAATATATTCCTCCCAGTTTCTCAAGTAACTGTATTTTTAGCAATACATTGATAAATAATTAAAAGAAATAGATTTGTAGGAATATATGTATTGTATAGTGATAAATAAATATGTATCATTAATTTCTTGTTTTAAAGTGTTATGATTATCACAATTATATTACTGCTTATGAAGAAGCTCAGGAAATTTTATTCTTTATATATTACTTTATTATTATAAAATACTGTTACAAAAATTTATCTCATGGATGTACAGTGAGAGCTGTTTAACAGGGAGGATAATGGAAAATGATGCTTTATTCCCGAATATTCAGGACAAGACAAAACATGGGCAGCAGAACTTGTACAGACTACCAACTTAACTGTTTATACTAGGGATAAATTTCCAAAGTAATGCTTTGCTCTTTAAAGGCAGATGCCAGAAAGCCAGATTTGCTCAGACTTTGCATCTCCCCATTTTTGTAGCTGCCAAGTGAGAAATCACAAGGAATATTTTAGAAAATTCCAGCATTTTGGAGAATCTTTATTTTGGTGCCCAATTGGTTGCCAAGTTTGGGGGATCATAGTATAAGCTCCCTTAAGTATCTTAAAAGGCATATGTAAATGTCTCTTTATTTTTAAGAGAAACATTTCAGGGAAGCATTATTGCAGCTTCGTAACATTGTTCCCCTCTTCAAAGACTGATGACCCAGCAGTCTCATTATATGCAACTATGATCAGTTATTCATTTTGGAGGTAACCAATTAATGTGAATTACTTTTGGCATTGTCTTTGGACGGCCTCTGAACTTGGAAGACAACATTGTTTAGTTTCTTGGTAACAGTATAATTGTTCCTCCCTATTCTGTTGCAGCTTCAGACTCAGACCTGTTCATTGATTCTTGTTCATTCATTACTGTTTTCATTTTACCTCTTTTCCACTCATGTATTCATCTTGTGAAGAATTAGTATCTCTCGATTGTCCATTAGCGGGCAATTGCAGTGTTTGACCAAAACACATTTCCACTGGAGTCCATTCAGTCACCTCATACACTTAGATATTAAGAGCAGGTAGGCCATCTGAGCATTTGGTGAACATCTGGGAGACCCTGCTAGGAATTCCTGAATTTCTCTCTATTATCCTAGTCATGAATCCACCAGCAGTTCCTACTCTGAATGGAACAACTAAAAACATATATTTTTGTCTTCATCTATGCTCCGGTTAATACAGCATCTTGAACTGCAGTGTCATATGCATCTGCTTCATCAGTAGTAATGGACACACTGTTCTTTTCAGTTGAAGTCATGAAGCATCTTCTGGACCCTGGAAAGAGTAGAATCTCGAATCAATATCACATAAGGGATGTTGCTCTTGTCCATCTTAGCATCATTCTAAGTATGTTCAATATGCTCCAAAGTTGAATGGAAGATATCCATACTCAGTTCTGCAGATCTTGTTTTGGTGATCTTGAAGTAGAAGTCCATGCCTTCAAACAAGAAATCAATTTCATTGTTAGCTTCGGATTTGCTGGAAATAATACATTTAGCTTTTTTGCTTGCAGTTCTTAGTCTTTGTAGGGTTCTTGGGTTCAATCTGAGGTTTTTGCAATGTTTACATTCAAATTCTTCAACAAAATAAGCAACCATTCTGTTATCAAAATCCTCACCTTCCAGATGAATATCTCCTGCATTTTGACTTCATTTCAAATAAGGAACTCATCAATGGCTAGGGTAGATGTGTCAAAAGATCCACCACCTATATACCTGTGCAAATTAATTGGGACTAAATAAAAAAAAAATAGCCTTTTTTTTCAGAAAACTATGCTTTTATTCATTCTATACATTTACAATACATTTTCTAGTATGACATGTGTCCCTCCCCTTAGCAGAAATGACCTCTTGCAGATGTTTTGGCAATGACTCCACTAGATTAGTACACATGCTCTTGAGATCATCAGCATGAAACCACATTTGAATTGCATTGCTTATCATGCTTTCTTTTGTTGCACAATCCATCATGCCTAAGACGCTTCACAATATTTCACAAGTTTTCAATGCGATTTAGGTCTGGTGAATTTCCAGGCCAATGAAACACATTAATTTGATTTTATTGCATAAGTCTTTACCAGTTTTGAATTGTGACAAGGAGCCAAGTCATGTTGAAATGTTTTGTTAAAGGTTTTCATGAATGATTCAATCTTATGCCATAATATTTAATTGTATTTAGTTGAATTCATCATGCCTTAAACACGAACTAAGCTTCCAGTGCCATTTGCTATGAAATAACCCCAAAAAATCTGCTTTAGCGGATGTTTTACAGTCTATTGGATATGGTCCTGTCTGAAAGGTTCACAATCTCTTTGTCTCGCATCATCTGAAATGTATCCCTGTACTAATAAATGAGTTTCATCACTGAAAACTGCTTTCTTCCTGTCCATTATTTGTATTTTTTTGCTCATGCTAAACTTTTTTCATCATCTTAGGAGTTAAAAATTGTTTTTTCTTTGGTTTCCTTGCCTTATGATCAGCATCCAGAAACCTACACCATACAGTTGAGCTACTCACATCAAAACTATATGCCAATAAATCCCTTTAAAGGTCTAAGTTCGTTTTCTTTGAAATAATTTTACTATTTTTTTAATTAGAATTTTGCCAGTTTTTGCTATAGTTTTCCGCTTATGCCCACAACTTGCTTTCCTATTTGGAGAGAACGATCCACATTCTTTGACTGAAGTTAGGATTAATGAAACACTTGATTTACCTACACCAACTGTGAAAGCTATTTCTCTAACTATCATAGAAGTGCAAACTTTAAGAACTATAATTTTAGCACACTTCATTGGAGTTGCATCCATTTTTGAACATGTGAAAGAGAGAGAAAACACTAACTACTAATTGCCTCACTCAAAGGCTCACAACTGGAGAATAGGTAAGTATTTCTTCACTAAAACCAGTTAGCTGGAATCAGTTAAAATCAGTCACACCTACTCTAAGCAGATAAATCCAGTTTGAGGTGATTCGCACTCAAACTAAGCAGATAAATTCAGTTTTAAGTGGTTTCAAACACATTTACCAAAAAATAGTGTTTGTCCTAATTAATTTGCTCAGTATAATAAATCTAAGATGACATTCTGCTCATCTCTCTATTTATTATTAGATCCATTCATCCAAGCAGCTGTAGTGGGCTCATTGATGATCCTCAAATCATTTAGTCAATCTATCTTTTGGCATTTTTAGTGGCTTGTCTCTTGGAATCATTGAATTTAGTTCAATAATTGATGATTTTAAATATCCAGTCCTTGACTTTTTTGGATCCTTTACTCCAACGAACTCCCTTTGAATTTTGTCTTTCAATCATTCTTTTCACAATTTGGATTTGATACTTCACTCCTCCTTCCCCTTTTGCTTCATCATTCTCCATCTTGGCCTCTTAAGTCAAGATAGTGGGAATCTTTTGTGATTTCTTTGGGAATAGCTTACCTATTTTCTTTCTCAACCTCTTTTTGCTTTTTGTCATCTATCTCCTCTTTAATTTCTTTCACAATTTTTTGAAGAATTTTCTTTATTTTTTTCCTTGAATGTCTCAATTTGCTTACTACCTGACTGTAATCAGGTTCGTCAAACTCTAAACTGCTTCTTCCATGGCTCTGGTCATGGGTATTCACTCTGGAACCCTGCTTCTGACACCAGTGTTTTCAAAATTTATCTCCTGGGTATATAGTGCAAACAGTTCAACAAGGAGGATAATGGAAAATTGCACTTTGTTCCCAAATATTTAGGACAAGATGAAACAAATGTAGCAAAACTTGGTTAATGACACAACAATAACAAATATTACATTTATACAGAACAGCTACACAAACATATGCAAAACAGCACTTGTAATAACAGTAACAGCACTTTCAATAACATTCAGCTCACCAGTTTATTAGTTCACTCTGTGGACAAATCTCCAGAGTAATACTTTGCACTTCAAAGGCAGACCCAGCAGATTCACTCAGACTTCACATCTCCTCCTATTTATAACTATTTTGGTTAGGTTTGACATCACAGGAATTATTTTGCTTTATCAAGATTTCCAGAAAATTCTAGCATTTTTAACAACCTTTAGTATGTTGCCAAAAGGATCACCAAGGTGGGGTGATCATTGCTTAACACATTTATGGACAGTTTAAAAGTGTTCCTTCTTTGAATCACTTTTTAGCACTGACTAGTATCCTGCTGGGACAGTTCATTTGTATTTTGATATATTTAAAGAACATTGTTACTGCTCAAGTGATTGTTATTGTCAAATCATTAAGAGAAACTTTCATGACAGTAGGACCTAGGGACAGGATAAATATTTAACGGCTATAACTATAACTGTCTGTGGATGTGTTACTTCCATCGGTATTTGACAGATATCTGTAAAAGTCTTCTTTTCATTGATAAGAATAACATTACAAGTTTGTAACAATACTAATATCTGAAGTTGTATGTTATGTTTGTGTCTGGAACTCAAAGTGCTTATATTTTGTATCACGAGTCTGTTTTAAATATGTTGGTTTTGCTTTTTTTGTGTACAAGAATGTATTTATATGCTGCTTAAGTATAAAAAGATGATTGTTTCTTTCTAAAATGATATTTAAAATTTCAATTTTAGATTTAATCGAATGCTAATATTCATGCAATTGAGAAATTTGCTTATTGGTGTTTAGAAAAAATTAAAGAAAGTAAGGTCAAAAGTGTTACAGTGTGAAAAGAAAAATGGATTGAGTATTATTTAATTTAAAAATTTTTGAATAAAATCACTCGTAAGTGCATTTTAAAGAATTCATTTGAAATTATTTTAAATAATTAGATAAGACTATATTTATATATGTTGTAATTAAAGTGAATTAAATTTGGATAATGTTTGCTAATAGGATGAATATTGATGTTTGAAATTTGCTCATTTTATCTCTCTTCATATCATGACATTCATATTTATGAGGAAACTTTCTTGGTTCGTAAGGAACAAAAAATGTATTACTGAATTTAGGAGGCATTTCGAAATTTCCTATAATGTAATGCTAATTGGTAGATTTGTAGTTAATGAAGCATGTTGGCATTTTTTGAGACAAGTAAAATCATTCACTTGGGGGAAAAAAAAAAGAAAAAATCAAGAATTTACTTAATCCATTTTTACCTTCAAATAGGGATCATTTTTAGATAAAGATAAAACAAATGTTTACTTTATTTAATTAATATATTTTTATAAGTATGTTTAATAAGTTTTGTGTATTTTAGTTTCACTGTAATAATTCTTTGTGTTATCATATTCTTAATTGGAGCTTATTGTATTTGTACAATCAGTGATAGAATTAAAGAATATTATTTTAAAATTTAACAATTATGTCTTTTAATAGTTTCTGTATAAAATGTGTTGAAATTGCTGTTTCTAAATGCTAGATTTTCTTATATTTAATATTTTGAAGAATATTTAAATGATGTGTATAATATTAATTTCTTTTAGATTTGCTGAATTCTGATAGTGAAAATATGTGTACTTTGGTTGACATATATGCTATTGGTTTTGAAGAAATTGTGGACTTAAATGCTAGTAACATTGTTTCTGCTAGGTAATGTAATTTTATCATGATCTTTATTTTTCATGTGTATGCATTTCTTGATGATCAATAATTCTTATTTTGTATGAATTAGCAGTAAACCTTTTTTAAAAAATAAATAATAGTATCAGCTCTTCATGAATTTTTCAAAAGCTTGTTTTCATATTTTTATCATTTGCTTAAAATTGTGGTTATCAAATTTTTGCTTCAATGTAGTTTTTGTTAATGTTAGATGTATGCCTTGATGATGACTCAGACTTGTGTAACCAAAAATATAACCAAATGTTGGTATATAGAATTTATTTATTATTTTTTTTTTGCCGCCTGGCATTTAATTATGTAACAGATTTATATTTCAGTTTAAAATATTTCTATTATAATAGATTTGTGAATTATAATGAATAGGAGTTGATTTTGTAAATCGATTATTCAATAATATTGTTCAAAACATGAGATAATACTTCCTTGCATCGTTTATCTTATGAAGGAAAAGAAACATTTACGTATGTATCATTAGTAGGCAAGGGAAGTTTATGTAATGACACCTGAGCAATAGATTTGGCGACAAATGGAAAGCTCTTGAATGTGCTGGAACCAGGGCAAAATATTAATCACGAAGAAAGTTGCTGGCTTTTCTTGAATTTTTCCATGTGATGTCATACCTGGCAGAAGTGGTATAAATACGCATAGAGCCATAGCCTAGGAAATGAGCCTGCCTGTGTTTCGGAGATCGATCAGGAAATGAATTGGAAGCTGTCAGCACTTTGAGTGAAGCATGCCAGGTGAATTTCTGGATAAGCAGTGTGTATCTGCTGGGAATGGTCAGACTCTGCCCTGGAAGGGCAGAGTATTACTGTGGAGGTAGTCCATGGTGAGAACTAGTAAGTTGGTGAGCTGAATGTTGCAGTTATAATTGTGACTCTCCTTAAAACGTGTGTTTTCATCCTGAATCTGTGTCACTAAATTGTGCAACAGGTCAATTGAAAAGTCCCCGGCCTACCATAGTAAAACACATTTTTTGGCAAAATTAGTTTTTTTATTCAACAACAAGGGTTATACACTGATTATAGCAACCCACCAACTTTTCGATCCCATTTTTGTTCAAAATAGGCCTCAGTTTCGGCGATCACCTCTTCATTCGACGAAAATTTCTTCCCAGCGAGCATTCTTTTGAGATTTGAGAACAGGAAATAGTCGCTGGGGACCAGATCTGGAGAATACGGTGGATGAGGAAGCAATTCGAAGCCCAATTCATGGATTTTTGCCATCATTTTCACTGACTTGTGACACAGTGCATTGTCTTGGTGAAGCAGCACTTTCTTTTTCTTCAAATGCGGCCGTTTTTCGGCGATTTCGTCCTTTGAACGGTCCAATAACGCTATGTAATAGTCGCTGTTGATGGTCCTTCCTTTTTCAAGGTAGTCAATGAAAATTATTCCATACGCATCCCAAAATACAGACGCCATAACTTTGCCAGCCGACTGTTGCGTTTTCCCACGCTTTGGAGCGGATTCATCGTGTGCAGTCCACTCGGATGACTGTCGATTGGACTTCGGAGTGAAATGAGGGAGCCATGTTTCATCCATTGTCACATATCGACACAAAAACTCAGGTTCATTACGCTTGATCATCTTCAAACACTGCTCCGAATCATCAACTCTTCGTTGTTTTTGGTCAAAAGTGTGTTTGCGCGGCACCCACTTTGCACAGAGCTTTCTCATACCCAAATATTCATGAATGATATGATGTACACGTTCAGTTGATATCTTTAGAGTGTCTGCTATTTCATTCAATTTCAATTTACAGTCATTCAAAATCATTTTAAGGGGTTTTTTAATGTTTTCGTCGGTATTAACCTCTTTTGGGCGTCCACTGCGTTCACCGTCTTCGGTGCTCATTTCACCACGTCTAAACTTAGCATACCAATCCTTGATGGGTGATTTTCCTGGGGCAGTGTCCGGAAACTCGGCATCAAGCCAAGTTTTTGCTTTAACTGTATTTTTTCCCTTCAAAAAGCAATATTTTATCAACACACGAAATTCCTTTTTATCCATTTTTTTCACAATAATATAAATTGCTTCACTCAAAATGCTATAATTCACGAACTAATGATCCGACAGCTGTCAAATTTATACACGCATCTTTTGAGGGTTAGGGCTAACTATAAAAAACATATGGATTTAATTCTTTTAGAGCCATCTATGTGTCAGACCGGGGACTTTTCAATTGACCTGTTACTGTGTATCTGTACTGTTATTGTCCAAACTGTGCTTGCTACCTGTGTGTTTTCCTTAAGATTTTTGACTAAAGCGTCATTTGTCCTTCTTTGAATAGGACTTGATTTCACTCCTCACACCTTAGTAAATTTTCGTAACTATATTATATATATTTTCTGTGATTGAACTTGTATCACTGACAAAACAGAAACTTTTTACTTTAGCAGAAAGTTGACTGTTGAAATCACTTTTGAAATTTTAAAAAATATGACATCAATCCCATTTGTGGAATAACAATTTTTAAAATTGCTTTTTTAGAAAAACTTTTAGTACAAATGATTTTCTTTTGAATTATAAATCTCATTCATATACGAAATATTAACAAATATAGAGCTGCTTTCCAAACTTAAAGGTTTGATAAAATTTGTCAATGAGTTTTCAGTAAGAAGGTTACTTTGCTTCATATAACCTCTTTTTATTTTCGAAGGTGTAATTTAAGCATTTCAAAAATTAGCCTTTTAAAAAAGATGGCTTGCTTAGCATAAGAATTTTTTGACATTTTTGTGTTAGATTGCTTGCATAACCTCATCTTTGGTGATATGAGAAGTAGTAAATTAAAATTATGTTTTTTTATATATATATATAAAAAAATTCACTTTTTGTAAAATTAGAAATGAATTTTAATTGTAAATATTTTAGTTTAAATTTAACTTCCTATTTTAGAATCTAGTTTCTTTTTTGCATTTTTTTTAACTCGGTGTATCTCAACGAGTATTTTTTATGTTGCGTTTAGTTTTGATGTATAACTTGATTATTTTGTTATTAATTGGATTAAATATTTTATTGCAGTTATGCATTTAGTAAAAAAGTTGTAGATGGTTTTTAAACATCTAATTTTCAATTGATGTCCAAAATGCACAAATTGAAAATGTGTAATATAGGTAGTGGCCTCGGTATCCTAGTGGTCATGGCTTCAAATTCTTGACTGGCAGCTTTCGTTCAGTCATGGATTTGATCCTTGGCTGCTAAAGACCTGCCCTGTAGCCAGGGCTGAGGCATGTTAAATCTGTTGGGGCACAAAGTCCTCCCATTGGTGTGGTGTGATAGTTAGGAGAAAGGGTGCCAGCTCAGGTGTTGTCCTCGTTACTTGGCCGAGGTTCAAAATTACGAGGTCTGTCGCCAGTAGACCTCATGTTGCTCCTAGTGCGATGTTAATAAAAAAAAAAAAAAAACTAAACTGTGTAATATGGGTAGATAGGTCACAAAGCATGATGGGATATAGGACAGGGGGTAGTTGATGAGTCCCTATGCAGTTGATCCCACTCCTGTAACAAGGCAGTTTCTATCTCTGGAGGGGGATTGTTAGATGCTTTTTGTTTCATTCTGGCAAGATGCTTTATGGTCAGGGAATCTGACATTCCAATCCATGTGGCAAATATTCTCATTTCCAAGTAATTGAGCTGCTGAGCCCTATGTGGATGAACATTGTCACCCATTAACAGGAACCTAGAGCCAACTACTCTTTTTAAAAGTCAAGCTTAGGTCTTCAAGATTCTCTCTCTATACTTTATTGCAGTTAGAGAGTCTTTCTGAAACATATGCAAGAGTTTGTTGCCACCCAACACAATACTTGGTGAAACCACTACACCTCCTCCATTGTAATGATACTTTTTCCTGACAAGGGAGGGATGTTATGTTTCAGGTTCTCTCCAGATACAGGTATGCCAAGAATAAATGTCTTAGCTAAATCTCGATTAGTCTGTAAAAAGTTAGGTACTCTCTTTCCCGTCTAAGTTGTATGTCATCTATACCATATTTAACATGTTCTCTTGGAAAGTGCTTAATAACGATCCTCATCTGTCGTTGTGTCAACGTCTTTTCAATATCAATGCAGTGTTTTGAAACTGTTTTCACAAAGTGCATTGAACTCTGTGGTCACTTGCACTTGAAATTAACCTGCCTCCAATCTACCAACAATTCTTTAGCTCCATCATCCATATGGCTACTCATTTAACCTGATATCTTATAAAATTTACCAAACTCTTGTGAAAAATACATCAAAAGTCATGGAGGATTACAGGAACACAAATCACCTACATCCCTTTGAGTGTTTATATCCCCTTCACAGATACTGAAGGGAATATATATATACACACATGTATACACCGTGGTATTCTACTCAAAATATCTGCATGATTCTTTAGTGACATTAATAGTACTTTTAGTTCAATACTTTTGTTAAAATAGACCTTATTAGCAAATTCTTTTAATTTTGCACACAAATGTATATAAATGATTAAAAAGAAAAAGATTCTGAATATGTAACACATTTTAATACTAATTTAAATCAGATTTTCTGTAAATGTAATAAATCTGAAATTATTGTTCGTCAAAAAGTCAGAAATTAAAAAATAAAATAACTTTTTTTTTTTTTTTTTTTTTCTTATCACAAATAAAACTTTTCAATATTGAATTTGTGTGTTTCTGTGGATTTTTTTTATAAAATCAGGACTTATTAACATTTCTAAAAGTAACATTTGGTTTATTTATTGGCTGTTTGTTAATTTTGCCACATTTGTTTTGCATTTTGTGTATTGGAAAAATGTATAGTGGTTTTGATTTTGATGAAAATATTTAGTGTTTTTTGTTTCTATAATTTAAGCACATGTAATGATATAATTTAGCCTCATTTAATTTTCTTCTACCACTTCAACTTCACTTCATGAGATTGTACTTTTTATTTGAATGTTCTTGCAGTTTCATAAATTTTCCCCAATATGTGTAAATTAAATTAGAATAAATAAAGAAGAATATTCCTTTGGGCATCTTCACAACTCTAGTAATTCATGGTTAGAGTTAATTTCTGTGTTTATATTTTAAAGTGAGATTTTGGATGTTCTCAAGAATATGTTAATTTTAAAATAAATAGACTTAAGTGTGAAATGTGTTACTATTCATATTTTTCAAAAAATTGTTGTGAGAATGTGTTATCTTTTACAAATTCTTTAGATATGGAACTCTGTTTTTAATATGTTCTTTTTGTGTGTTTTGAAAATTTTGCTGAAATTAGTGTATGTGCACTTTTCCATCATAAAACGAGTTAGGGCCCTTACGATTACTATCTTTAAAACTATTGCTGCATGCTCTCTGTAAATATTAGCTTCTTACAATTCTTTGGCTTACTTACAAAAATGTTAGTCCTTTTTTTTTTTAATTGAAGTATAAGAATGTGATTTCGTTATTCACCTTTTTTATAAATTTGTTTTCTTATATTTTTTGTATCATATTAATGTATTTATCTGAAAGGCAGGAGGAGAGGTTAATTTATGTGCATTGGGTTTTGGAATAACTTTTATCTTCCATACATTTGAGACATTTGAATAATTACTTCATATAAAGTTACATAACTAATTTGAATTCATTACCTCATTTTTGAAAAAAAATCAGTTAGTTTTCATATAAAAAGGATTTAACTGGAAAAATAACTTCCACAATTTCAAAATATCTCTTTCAAAAATTTTCAGGTTATAAGTTGCATTTTCATTTATCTTTTAGTTATTTCAAGCATATACAATTATAAAAATGAAATATTTAAATTTAGGGTGCTACTTAATATTTTTTGGAAATTTAAATATAATAATTGAATTAAGAATTATTCATTACCTATCTTTTAGAAAAATTCAGTGTAAACAAACTCTTAAAACAAATTTCACCCTTTTTTTTTTTTTATTATTATTATTATTATTATTATTATAAATTGCATTTAGCAGATTTAAAAATTGTGTTTATTATCCAGCAGTTGTTAACTTCTTAAAACTGCTTTTAATATTTTTGAAGTATTTTATTAATTGTATCAAAGTAATGAAAATCATCGTTGTTACATTTTATGTAACGATTGTATTAATATTTAAGTTCAATTAACTCTGATTTAGGTTTGATTAAATTAATTGTAGCCAATGAAATAATTAAAGTTAAAAAAAATATTGAGTGATATGATTTCTCGAATGAAAAGATATAATTATTTTTTGTTTTTCATAAAAAAAAAAATTTAATGTTAAATTTAAATGAGGATTGAGATTTCTTGATTCAGTTGGTAAGATTTTTTTTACCAGTTTTATTTTCTGTTATTTGAGTTCTGTAAATTATTTTAAGATGTATAATCAATTAATTAGTTGAAAATGTTTGTAGTTTGGTTCTTAAATGTAAGCTATTAAGGGTTTTTTTTTTTTTTTTTTTTTTCCCTAGAGATCAGTTAATCTGAGAAAGAAAGTAAAAAAAATTTTGAATACATAAATATAATTTTTTTAATTTATAAATTTGTTTTAATGTAGCACAGCCTATAATATTGAATCCAACATTTTAAAACATTTGTTGTGATTTTATAACATATATATATATCTCCAAATTGGAAATCCAATTTATTTCATTTGCAAGCTTTTGTATAAAGAATGAGTTCAATATACTATTGATTTTACGTATTGACTATCTTAGTATTTCTTTACTTTCTTAAGTCTTATGATTTTCAAAATGGGAAAGAATTCTAAAATTTATTAAAATATCTTCAATGAAGCAATAATGTTAAAAAAATTTTAATGAGAAAATTACAGTTAATCATGGCTCTTAATCTATTTAGTTTTTAACTGCTTTTAATTACTGCATCCCTATTTCTATCAATAAATTAAAGATAGTTCCAACTAAGCTTTTTTATCAATTTTTATTTGAAGTATTTTTTTACAGGAATGTATTATCATAAGTATAATTTCTGAATAATTATATTAATTTTTTCATGGATTTAATAATGTCCTATGCTCTTTTCCAAGTTCTCAGAATCAGAGGGAGTGGATGGTTGAATTACAGAAAACTATTTCTCGAAACCATAAGTACATATACATTACTTCAACACAGTTAGTTGGTGTTTGTCTCTTTTTATTTGCCTTACCAAAACATGCTCCTTATATTAGGTAAGAAATTTGTATTTTTTTTTAAAATTTGTTGTTTTTAATGTTTCATATTAGAATGTAATTTAATCAAATTTTTTTAAAAAATTTTTATTTAGTTTTATTTCCTAATTTAAGGGATGTATAAAGTGTATGTGAAGAATTTTGTTGAAATGGGACTATCAATTTCATATAAAATTTTTAGCTATACTATTGATGAAAGCTAGAATTCAGTACAGCTGCTGTTTGTAACTGCATTATCTTGAAGTAATCTTACTATTGTTTATACACTTGTATGCAGTAATATTTTTGCAAGGGACTAAGTAGCTGACATTTCAATATTAAATCTAGGATTATGTTAAAAAAGTGTAATAAAACTGCAGAAAACTATGTCAGATATTTATAAAAACATGTTAAACTAACACGACTTAGTATTTCTCATTTTTAAATATTTTATGTATCTTAATTTGGTTTTTTATAACCTGTTTAGCAGATAGGAACAATCTCTCCTCTCCATTAATTTTTCATAATAGGCTTTGATTCATTTTAACACTGTATAAATCCTTTAAATCAGTACTGAAATTGTGTAAGTGCAAAAACTAAATTTATTCGATTTCAGATTTACATCCTTGGATAATTTAGTTCCTTTTGTAACTTTATGGTTTCAGACACAAATTTGTCTTAAAAGTCTGCTAATATGTAGACATTTTTTTTATTGATTTTTGTAGATTTTTTTCCTCTTGAAAAAAATAATAAATTATCAGGAAACATGACTTGGATTCTATGATATATATAAATACCTAAAAGCTCCAAAAAATGTACAACTTATTCCTGTCATGATATTGTTATTCCATTTCATAATATTATTAAAAGATTTAATATGAATATATGAATTTCACAATAAAATTATTAAAATAAATATGCAATTATCTGTTCAACATCATCTTGTAGGAGGCTTATTGTTGTTTCTAATTATTTTTCTTTTTTGTAATTTTTAATTTAATAAACCAAGGAAATGTAACCATTTTAAATGTAAACCAAGGAAATCCTGTTACACTACACAAAGACAGTACAACAAAAAAATAACATCTAATGCTTTCTTCCGAGAGCACTATGAGTGTATCATAACTTCTTAGGTGCCCCAACACCTTCTATATTGTTAGATAAGAAGTTGCCGCTCTCCTCACCTGTACTCTGTTAAAAGTACACAAACTTTACAACTTACAAAGATAATTAAATTTTAAAAACTCAATACTAAAACCATCAGTACTGAAATTTCAATACAAATAACATATTAACTAAGCCATTAGTTTTGCAAAACTTTTAAATTTTAAAAGGATGAATTAATTTAATTGAAATTTATATAATATCCTCGAGCAATATAAACCTAACATGAACGTTCATACCCATCTCTACCTTTATAAACTTATTCTATAATTCCAAAAGGCCACAATAATTTTGAATTAGTTGACCCCTACAGAACTACTACTTCACCCTTTTCAAGATTCCTTTCAGTTTAAAGGATGTAAAAAATCATGTGCATATCACAATTTGAGAGTATAATTTTCCTCCCACCTTTACCAAATATGTTTTAGAAGGATTGTTTGATAAATTTTCTTCTAGTTAAACTTTTTTTAGGTTAGATGATGCTGTTCCATATTGTCTTTTGGCTTCCTCTATAAAAAAGAAAATTGCATGTGTTTGGCTCCTGGTGTCAAGAGTATGAAAAAAAAATGTAAAATCTCAGTGATGTTTGTTGAATCAGTGAAGTAACATGGTCTGACAAACTTAGGATGGGCCAGAACCAAAAGATAGATTTGTGTTTGTGATGATGAAAGATAGATTTGTGTTGGGTGATTAGAGGGTAATCAACTGAAATATTGAAAACTTTGGTTAATTATTGGGATCATCGAGTGAGTGTTCTTCTTTCATTAATTGAGATTATTGTGTGTGATAATATTGTTTATACATTTTAATGTTTGAGATAAATTCATTTGAAGTTTTATTTTGAGAACATGAGTATTACAAAGTTGAAAAAAGATGTATTAATAGTCATCATGAAAAAATCAAAATTACCTATACTTCCCAAAGTTAGAATTCTTGGATTTGAAGAATTTAATAGAGGAAAGTGATCAAGAATTGTAGCATAATGTTGGTTTCTCCCAAACATCCCCTCATTGACAAAATAAAATTCTTCAATAATATTTTATTAACAAAGGAACAGTGATGCCTAAAAGATTAATTGGAAATCAAAGTCATAATCAGTGCCAATCAAATTTAAACTTGTTCCTTATATATTGATATAGAAGAATTCACTTCTGTGCACCTGTCATTTCACGTTCAGCTGATCCACTTCCTCATAACTACTGGATTGTTTGCTTGGTAGTAATGTTGCAAACTGCCACAAGATTAGTTTGGTATGCAGAACTCAAGTCACACGGCATGTGAAAAACATCCTGTTCTGATTTATCAAAATTGAATTAGTAAAATCGCATCAGTTACTGTATATTAAGAGTTTTTGATCATTCAAACTCCCTAAATTTACTGTCGATTGATCCTATATTTTGTCATTTAATTAGTTATTTGTTCAGCTGGTTTCATATTATATTTTTGATAAATTAAGCATTTCCCCAACACTCTATTAACAATTAGTATATCTTGTGGAATCCATAATTCAGACTTATTAATCTTGGCATGGGTAGTTGTGACTTCACTATGAAAAATTTTACTATGTTCTCAAATAATTTTCAGATCTGTAAGTTTAAATTGTTTAGGAAGAAATTGGGGATACTGGTTAGATTGTTGGGGTGAATAGAATATTGGTTCACTACACAACACCTGACTATCTGATGATGATTTTTCAATGGAGGCTTCATTATGATATTCATTAACAACTTCTTTTTATAATGCTTAAAAAAAAAACATGTTATTCCTAAGCCTCTTAACCAAACCTTCAAAATGTTTCTGAGCCACTTTTGTATTATTAGCCAACTTCTGCATACCTGGCTTCCATGGCATCCTTCCATCTACAAATCTAATAAAATCATTAAATTCCTCAATTATTTCCTGGTTCGTTTTATTTACTCACTTCATTTCTTTGTTCACAATACTGAAACTTTCTAATTTACCAAAGTAGATTCACACACATCCTCGCATTTTTCCCTCAAAGACCATCCGAGTTTAGTATTCATAGCCACCAATGATGAACTCAACATTTCAACACCCTTTATCAAACTCCAATAAAAATCGGCACTCACTAACAAGGAAATTTCATTCTCTCTGGGTGCTTTATCAAACTCGCACATTAAAATGAATCCCTTGTTCACAATTTCAACTCTTAATTTCTCATTCATGAAATTAATTTTAGCCCTCAAAATTTCACCTGTTTCTAATGCCTGCATTACTACTTCATTTCTGTCCAAAATATCCCATGATCTCAACTCCATTCTTGGGTGAATTTGTCATCTAGGTTTCTTTGTTCCAAATGAATAAATATTTTTATGTTTTTGACCCTAGATATTTTAATCTTAACCTTCTAGATAATTTTTTTTAAATAAAACTTAGCTCACCCTCTATCATCAAACTTTGCAACTATTATGAATTATTGATGACCAACAATTTCTGTTTTAACAAATTGCAAGTAAATCTCATTCCCATTATTTACAGCTGAATTCAAAATAATAGGTTGAATATCTGTTATTTTCCTTTCAGAATCCACATTAAAAATATGTTTCTTTGAATTTTGCAGTTTAAAGTAAATGCACTTGTGTGATGACTTCTGCAAAAAGAGCACTTCAGTACATTACATTTTGTCACAAAACAATTTTGATAACACAACAGACATCTCTTTATTTTTTATCTACTGGTCAGTTGGATTTTCATTTTTAGTAGTACTGTTTCCTTGACCTCAGAAGAAGCAACTGAACAAGGGTAATTTGAGAAATCTGAGTGGGAACTAGCTGTTAAGGTATGAGGTAAGGAAGAAATTTAAGAGGGGGCAGGGTAAATAATTTTACTCTCTAAAAAGGTGGGGTGCATACAAAAAGCCTTCTTTCACATGCTAAAGAAGACATTAACTCTTGTAAATCATGGCAGTTACTAATATTTTGTTTTGAAAATTCAAGAGTGATATAACCCTGTAGTTTTTTCAAAATATATGTTAATATTGTTGTGTATGAGTCCGATTTGATATTTAAACCTTCTAAAAACCTAATTTGAATTTGGCCTTCAAAATAAAGATTTCAAAGAGCCTAAATGTTGGAAGAATTTTTTACTGAGACAAGATTTAACAAGTTCAATAAATGAGCATATATCAACTTTGCTTTTAGAAAAGTTTAGTAACTTTGCTTAAAATCAGTTGAAATCAGTTGTTTATAGTTTTTTGGAGTAATTGAAAATTCTTTTATACTACAGTAAGAGTCTTACCACCTAATGCTACTTTAAATAGTAAAATGTATCAACTTCAGTGAAATTAGGATTGTTATGGACAGAGTTCTCAAACTGGTTCCAAAAATCTAAACACTCCAAGGATCTCAATAAAAATGACTTTTAATTCTATTTTCAAAATTCTAATTTCTATATGCATACATTTCTATATGTGTACTACTGTTAGTTCCACTATTTTTCACATGGAACTTCGAAAATATATTTGATTTTGTTTTGCAATATTACTTTAATTGGGATTATTGTTTCATTATGTTCATCTACTTTATTGATTTCATAAATTCAATTTTATTCATCAAATATTCCAGAAATGAATCTCACACATTTATATCAATGTGTATTAAGCTGTGATAATTTTTTCATCTAACTTTTATGTTTGTTCTCAATGTACTTCAGGCTTAGTGTTCTATTTAACCATTTTCACAGCTATATCTATAACCTTCTAATATTAACAACAAAAAAAAAAACTTATTTCAACCTGGAATTCAAAGATAATTTGTAACCTACAAATAATTGTAACAGCAAATTTTAAAATTCTATTTACTAAAGCCTTCAAGAGCTTACCTTCTTTGGGTAGGTACGGGCTTCACAAACCTGAAGGACCTGGGAGATCTTTTTCTCTCCTGTGGATTTACTGTCTGTGGTAAACATGGATGATACTCCCCGGGATACCTTAGTGATCTTTTTTCTGATTTTTCAACCCACCCTCTTGGCGAATTGTTAACTTTTTCCCATTCTTTAGGGGAACACAGTGGAAACACATCCCCAAGATACTTGAGTGAAAAACATTGTAAAAGAAAGAAAAGATAAAATAATTTTCTGTTTGTTCATCTTTAAGTTGCAGGTTTCCAATATAATGTTTTTTTTTTTTTTTTTTTTTTTTTCCAGTTTGACTTTGATTTTATGGTTATTTTAAGTCTGGTTCCATTTTATACTTTGCTTTATGTATTTACTTTGACTATTTTTTCATTGGGGATTGAAGAATAAAAATTTAATTTCTCTACAAAAATGTCATTTCAAGTTTTTTTCCCCTAACCTGCATATTTGCCTTGTGCAACGAACCCTACCCTGCTGGGTGAAAGTGGAATCTGGGGATCCTGTTGCATTCCCTTTGGTTCATGCTTCTCTGTAGATGGGTGAAAGGAGTAAGCCCGGTCATGTCAATTGGGGGATAATTGCCTCTGAAGGCCTCTTCTTGGATCCCAAAAATATTGCTTTAGGGTCAGTATTGCAGTTAAGGGTGCCTTGGGTGAACCAACAGATCCTCACCTCAAAGCTGTCATACTATACTCCAGTGCATCTCTGGGATAAATTCCGTGCCTAGCCAGATGATTTGTGGACTGCCTCCCCTTGTTCGCCTCCTAAGTGAGTGGAGGTCCACTGTCATGAATGTAAAAATAAAAAAAAAATCCAATGGATCCAAAAACTTCTTCCTGCCCTGATGGAGGCCTAAATCCATCAACTTCCACTCCTTCAATTAAGTTGGAGCAACAATTATTAGTTGATATAAGTAAATCTTAAAATAAAAGAAAACATAACGCAAATAATTGGGGGGGGGGGGTTATAAAAAAAAAAAGGATCTCTGAATAATGTATCTGTAATCCTTATCCATAAGACTTACATAGGAATAGTGGGAGAAGTAATAACTGTTAAAAAACAAATTACTGAAAATATTTTAATAGAAGTGTCCTCTGTTAAATAGACTGAAATGCTATTAAAATTTGAAAAATATAGGTACAATGTAGTTAACATTACAATCCATTATTCTTAACATTTCGCATGGTGTTATCTGAGAATCCGAATTATGACATGATACAAAGGAAGACTTTTTGATATTTTAAAGGATCTAAATGTTTGTGCTATATAATGAATAAAAATCCATTGAGACAGTCAAACAATTAATACAATTCATTTAATCGTCACCTTCAATAGCCCTACTCTGTCTAAATCAATAGAAATAGTATATTTAAATTTTCGCATTCAACCACATAACCATAAATTTCCCCATTCAACTCTTTGTACTGTTTCAAATGTGAAATATTTGGGTATTTTATTCAATCCTGCTGTAGCAACAAACTTGTGCCCATTGTTCTGTTGTAGGACAAGAAAACAAGGAATGCAATTCAGAACCTATCTGTTTGAATTACAAAAGCACCCATCTTGCTACTCCCACAAATGCTCCTTGATAGGTCACCAAAAATCAAAATATTTCATTCCCTGAAGCATGAAAAGTAGTTAATGCACATTTTCGAAATGTTGGTGTATCTTATGCCACCTAAAAACCAACAACTTAATCCCACATCTTATTAATCCTCCTGAAACGAAAGATACTGATACACAATAACAATAGAAACAGAAGTTCTTAGATTTGCTATTTTGCAAACTGTTGCTTCTGTATCAAAACCCTCTACAAGCGAAGTTCGTTCCTCAAATAAAACTTCTTCCTCTCCTTCCAAAACCACAAATACAAATCATACCAAACAACACCTAACCCATAATTAACAAAAATTGTATAAGTCATTTTACCTCCAAAAATTGCTGGTATCCCTGGAAACAAATAGCTGAACACTCCAAAAACAAATAATAGATCAAAAAAGTTATATTTGGCGAAAAATAACCCACCAATACAAACAAATTTAGTGATAAAGCAGAATAAAAATATTGTGAACCATTCGATAGCTAATGACGATGAAATAAAGTTTGTTTCAGATGATGATTCTTTTGAATCATCGGTGGATTAGAGAAGTGGATTTCTTTTCCCTTTCTTTTTGTTTTGCTATTCCATGGCCTCTTTGATTTCTTAGAATTGTCATGGATTTAGAAACAAATTCTCAGAATTAAAGGATATAATAAGCAAATATAATACAATAGCAGTTACCCTCAAGGAAACCTATTTAACACTTAAAGACAACACCAGTATCCACAGTTATAACATTTTCAGAAAAGATAATATTACCCAGAAAGGGGGGGGGGTGCTTTGTTGACATCCCATGCTTTTCCAGTAACACAAATATAATTACAAACCCTACTTTAAGCTACTACTGTCAGAATTCATATTCAGTACTTAATAACCATCTGTACAGTATAATTGCCACCAAGCACCCACATTGACATCACACATATCAGCAACCTCCTCATTCAACTCCCTGTGCCTTTTATTTTGCTTAGAGATTTGGAGGCCACGGTAGCCCAGTGGTCAAGGTTCCGGATTCGTGGCCGGCGGTTTTCGCTCAGTCGCGGGTTCGATCCTTGGTCGCCTAAGACCCGCTGTGTAGCCGGGGCTGATGCATGTTAAATCTGTCGGGGCCCAAAGTCCTCCCGTTGGTGTGAATGTTAGGAGAAAGGGGTGCCAGCTCAGGTGTCGTCCTCGTCACCTGACTGTGGTTCAAAATTACAAGATCTGTCGTCAATAGCCCTCGTGTTGCTTCTAGTGCAATGTTAATAAAAAAAACTAAACTAAAACTAATTGCTTAGATATTTAAATTGACTTAATACATTTTGGGGAACAACAAGAACCCAAGAAGAACTGAAATAGAAAAAATCATTTTAGATAATAACTTCTGCCTATTAAACACTAACCAAACAACTTATTTTCATTCACATACAAGGATATTTTGTTGATACTTAGTTGGCCTTTGATAATTAATAGCCACAAACAGAGAAAGACAAACTCTAATATTTTAAAATCATAAATTTATTTCCACGATATATATATACATATTTACAACACTAATTAATAAACAACATTTTAAGCCAAAAGCTACAGAATCATATCAATGGTCACATCGATCATAGCCAAAGTCTCATCAACCATCACAAGATCTCATACAGCCATCTGAGATCACATCCAGCATCCCCCGATCTCCTTTATATATATCCGGAATCTGCATTCAACACCGTCAACTCGACAGTTAAGAATCGGCATCCAATAAAAAATGACTTTATATGACGTAACAGAAAAATACCGTCGAATGCAAATTCCCGATTCCATTGCCAGATGCGTAGGATGACGTCATATCGGCAACACGTAATTCCAAAGCATTACCGCGATATGACAACATATTTCATGCAATAGGTATGGCAATTTGTTCTTCGTCTGTTTTACCTTTCTGGATATTTATAACCGACACAATAATAATTTTCCAATTATATAGGATCATGCGAATTTTATACCATAGAACCCTGTGTCAAATAATGGATACATATATAAAACAGCTAACTGGCCATGTGTTCATCCTTAACTATGATCAATGAAGAAGTAATAAATTATCATAGCATTGATGAAGTTGCAGAAGACATAACAAAAACATAATTAAAAATGCAAATACATTGATTAAAATGGCTTCAAATAAACCCCAAAGCAATATAAACCATGATGGAATGTAAAGATGCCTATCAGAGGAGGTCATGGAATATTTTCAAACTATATCTTATCCTGACAAATTTTGTATAAGCAATATAAAGCTATTTATAAAAAAAATTCAATGATGCAGTCAAAAAGAATTGTAGATGAAGTATGTTGAAAACATAAACAGCAGTATTACTGATAAACAGTTATGGGACAGATAAAAACACATTTTAGAAGTTTTTATTCATAGACGAATTTCAATTTTGCAATACAACCATCAAGCCATTTAATTTCCCAAAGAAATTACCAATACAATAGCTTTATCTGTTTCTCATACTTCGAGTACAGAAAATTCTGCACCGTGTAAAAAACACAATGATTCCACCTTGACAATTCAATAAATTATATAAAAAGTACTATTTCTCCTTTTGAAATACTTATATTTTTGGTATTTTTTATTTAAAAATGTGTTTAATATATTTTACTTTTGGTTTTATTTCTACCTGCCATTTTGACAGTCCTCCATCTTTTTAGAAAGAAAGTTCCCATCTTTCTAGTTTTAAGTGGTTTTTGACTGCCAACTTTTATTCAAAAATTTTTGGAACACATATTTTATTGTTTCAAATATTCCACTTTCTGTTAAAGCTCTTTTATGCATTGATGACTAGTAAATTTCATGCATGGCAAAAGAAATGAATAGCATTAAAAGACACAATTAGCTATAAACAAAATAATAAAATGGACAAATAAAAACTGCTTCTGTTTCTCTAAAAAAAAAATTGATTGTGCTCACTTTTGTAGACAAAGGAAACTTCACCCTTAACCTGAAATTTATTGTAATAATGTTTTAATAAATGTGATGGATGAGATTAAATTTGTAGGGCTAATTTTTGATCAGAAACTAACATTTCACTTTCACATTTTATAGCTTTGAAAACATTGTGAAAAATCACCAAACATTTTAAAAGTTTGTTGTATACTGCATGGAGTTTCAATCCCATGTGTTTGTCACAAATCTATTATGTTCTGATCCGTTCCAAATTAGATTATGGTTCTGTGGTGTACAGTTGAGCACGAGAATCAGTATTATGTAAAATGAACACTGCACTTAAGACTTTGTTCTGGAGCATTCAGAACATTTCCCATCAAAAGTTTATAGATTGACAGTTTTGAAACTTCATTAGACTTAAGGAGACAAATGTTGTTCCTTCAATATCATTTTAGAAGGATTTCATCATCAAAGTTTTTATCTTATTCTGACAATACTTTATCTTTAGATAGACTATATCATGCAAAAAAATTGTCCATACCTTTACTTCATAGGAGATTTCAAGGCTGTGGATTATCTAGTGTCCCTGTTATGAAAACATATGAGGGTTTTCCACCATGGTACGAAAAGAGTTTTGATTTTAGAAATCCATTTAATAATTTTAAAAAATTTGACAAAGCAGAAAATTTTTTTATTTGGATTTTTAACGACTTCGTGGAACAATATCCTGATTTGAAACATATCTACACAGATGGTTCCAAGTAAGCGAATCATGCAGAATCATTTTTAATTGATAATTCACTAAATGATTTTCAACTTCATTCATCATTCCTACATTTAAAAGAATTGACAACCTATATTCTAAAAACATTAAGGATATTAAGGACAATGAAACAGTCTACTACAAAATTTGCTTCTGGTACAGTCTCGCATTCCATTTCATATTGTGACATCAAAAAATTTATTATATCAGCAATTCATGACCTCTGGCATGATCAATGGCATTGAGAAACAGAAAATATATAAGGCCCATTATTTCTCATTGGAATTCATTTTCATGCAGGGTCAGGACTTAATTTTAACACCTCTACAAATCGGACTTACGAGATTGATTCACAAGTACCTTTTTCTGGGAGAAACTCCTCCAATAAGAGGTATTTGTTCTCTGATTATGAGGCACATTTTGACTGAGTACTCTGCTTTTCATTCTGTTCATTTCAAACATTTTAAATCTTATATGCTCTCTGTAATTGACTTAGTTGGGACAAATTCTCAATCAAATATTTTTAAATTTCTACATGACATTGGCTTTGCTCCACACATATAAAATCTGACTTTCTATCTGCACATTATCTGTTCTTTTGATATTAATCTGTTTTACTTGATTTAATTGAAAATATGTTTAGCACAGTATGTGTAATGAGATCTCAGTGCCATAACTCATGCAACCAACCAACCACCTATTTCCTAAAACATACACCTTATAACAAAATTTACCATACTAATTCAAAACAATCCTCAAATAATACAATTCAATGATTACTACTAAACAAGACCTATGATTTTAAACAAAACAATAATTACAAATTATTCTATACAACTTGTTTCAGAGGTTGCAATAATACCAAAAGCTTCCCAGCTATTTTCAATACTGTTATGAGATGAACTACAATGGTTCAGTGGCCTTTTGTGAAGTCACCTGTTTTTTTTTAATAGTTAAGAAAATCAAAATCATGGCATCAATGAATCGGTGGAGACATGGCACTGAATCGCTATTTTTCATAATTTAATAAACATAATCTGTGGGAAAGCCCATTACACTTTGCAGATACAGTCCAACAAAAATCAAAAACATTAAATGCTTTCATCTGAGAGCATTATGTGTGTTTCATAACCCCTTAGGTGCTCTAGCATCCTCTATATTGTTAGATAAGGAGTTGTAACAATTTCCTGCAGCATGAGGTAGTACATGATTGTGAAATGAACCAGTTCTCTCAAGATTATTATAATTTATTTATGTATGAGTGAAGATTGACAATGAAAATGGATGACTGTAATTAATTCCAACTTTTAAATATAAGATATTGTCTAGATATATTTTCAAAAGACTAACTGAAGTATTTTTCTGAAAACTGTCCTTAAAGTAATTATAAATGTATCTTAAATTTCATATTATTTGGGGGAGGGAAGATTTCTTAAAGAAAAATGTGTGTTTTAGTGAAAAAATAATATGCGAAAATGATTGCAATGTAGGCAGGTTTTCACAAAATAGATATATACAAACCTTGTATAATATATTTATAATTATTAAGGTTACTTTCCTTTCCTTCAGTTATTTTAAAATCTACCATTCTCTTACTATTTTTGTCATTTTTTTTTTTTAGTGATGTTGCTGTAGATGCTGTGAAAACTGGTTTTGGTGGGGCAACTGGTAATAAAGGGGCCGTAGCTATTCGTTTGGCACTCTATAATACTTCAATGTGTTTTATATGTGCACATTTTGCTGCAGGACAATCTCAAGTGCTGGAACGTAATGCAGATTACCAAGAAATATCAAAGAAACTTAGTTTCCCATTGGTAGAATATTTTCAGTTCATTTAATCATTATCTAAGTAACAAATGTGTATGTTTCGTTTTCTGTTATTTTTTTCCCTTTTGTTCTAGGGACGAACATTGGATTCTCACGATTTTGTGTTTTGGTGTGGGGATTTTAACTACAGAATTGATTTACCTAATGAGGAGGTTAAAAAACTTTTGAAAATGGAAAATTGGTCTACTTTACTTGTTGCAGATCAGTTGTTAAATGCTCAGCAATCTGGCCAGGTAAAATTCATTTTTAAAATTATTTGTGTAATTAATTACACAGGCCTGCAAAATTGAAGTTTTTGGTAATTTTTATGTTATTTGGTGTACTGATTTTGAAAATGACCTCCATTTCTCCTCCATCATGTCAGAATTTTTTGTAAAATTTATATTGATATTTTTGCTAAAATCCTATTTGAAAAGGAATTTTTTTTTGAACAATTTAGCATGTACTTTCTCGTAACAATGGTTTTTATCCAGTTAAATCTATGTAAATATCAATTCTTTGTGAGGCAAATGGGTTTTTCATCAATAGGATGAAAACCACTGTTGCCTCTCATGAACTGCCTCTGGTCAAGAGAAAACAACTTTTCTTGAGATTTAAATTTTTTTCACCTAATTATGGTGCAGTTTCTAGATATACTATTTTTATTTGTTTTTATTTAGGTAGTTTACATAAAATATACGATTGACTAAGAAGAGCAAATATACCTGTGTACATGAAAAGTTTGGAACAAATTTTAAACTGCACAAAAATCAAAACAAAAAAGTTTCTATTTTAGTATGTACTCTTTTTCCTTTGAAACTTATTTTTGACTTTCTTCTTTTATGTTCAATCTCTGGCCTATCTTGTATTAACATCCAACAGTAATCGGTGTGCAAGTTTTTGTCCCATCATCCTTAATGTTTACACTCCATATCTTTGATGTCTTAGTGGAACCTTTCACTCTGTTTTTTGCTGATTGATCCTAAATTTTCAAGGTGAAAGTCCACATGTGAGTGAAGGAAATGTATTTTGACACTCATGGAGCAACCCAACATTTAAAATCTGTCTACATATTCATTACTGTTGCTCAGGGTATCCTTGTAATCACCAGAAATTTTCTGATGACATCTTTGAAGGTAACCCAAGCTTCTTTTTCCTTTGTTGCCATGCTAATCTAAAATTCTTTATCCTTCAAATGCTTTTGGAAATCTGGAGCAGCAAAGATTTCCTTTTTCAACTTGGCTTTGGATAAAACCAGGAAACTTTTTGCACAGGTATTTGAAACATATGCCATCTATGGGAATAGCCTTGACAGACTGCTTCTTTACACCTAATTTTGCATGCAGAATGAGTAACAATACTTTGTTCAGCTCAATCACATTCTTGGTGCCTGGTTTAAATTTTTTTTTTTTTTTTTCATTCTGTTTTGACCCAATGTTGAGTCTTATCATGGCTATGCCACTCACAAATGAAACATGGGAACTGCCTTGTTGACCAAGAATCATAGAGATAACTTTCAAATAACTGCAAATTATTTAACAGTGTTTGGCATGTTTTATTTTGTTGAGAACAAAAGCCAGGTTTTCATAGTGTTTTTTAAATGCACCAAGTATGTCCCAACTGGAACAGATGCATACTGACTTCTGTGATGAAGAACAGCTTTAAGGTTTCTTTTTGGAGAATCCATTAACAGCCTCTATTCATTTTTATCATTGGGGATATTAAATTTGCTCATCCATCCAGGAACATCTGAACAATAGACCAGGTTTTTGTCTTCCTCAACGTACGTAACAAATTTTTTTTCTCTATTCTTGCACCAATAAAAAGAGGTTCCTTTGGCCAGTAATTTTTCTTTTAATCTGGAGCTCAACAATTCAGCTGCCCCTTTCAAAAAGTTCAGATCTCTAATCAGATCACTAAGTCCAACCTAATAAAAGGATTGAGGTGAATCGGCTCCAGAGGGCTTATATTCAGTTGTTGAACTTGTGGATGATTTGAGTCTGAACACTGAAGGAATGATTGACAATTCAGTATGAGGCAAAGGCACTGGCACATTAGGTCCATGAGGAACGGGACATATGGTCAATGGAATGTTATCAGGTTATGTGATTAGCTTTCGATTTTTGTAGTTATACACTCGGATATGGTAGAAACAAAAGTAACAATTATCAGAGTGGTTTTCAGCTCCCTTCATGTCACAGGAATTTCAAATCGTAAAGCAGTCTTCTTTACTTTGAGCTAGAAGCATGTCATTGAGACACTGCACGCAAACTTTATAAGGAGTTTACGATTTGTCCTGTCTCTGAGTTTCATGCCAAAATATGCAAGATAAAGTTGTCTTACACATTCTGTAATGCTCCTGTGATTTTTAATTACATTATATTCTCCACACCTGTAACAAAAGTCATCTGACAAATTTTTGCAATGTCTCAAACTCAAAGTCATGTTTCACAAAACACACAAAGAAAAACACAACTGTTAAAATTGTTTCTGTAATGAAGTTTCCACTTGTCACTGTATCAGCCCATGCACAATGCTACATGTGAAAGAAAAATTGAGACAAAGCTCAAAATGTCAACATCTTTTTTATCTTGCTACGAAGACTGTAAGCACATGACCTTCTAAATTTAAGAGGGATAAACTTAGTTCCTCATGAAGACATCTGTTGTATATCTTGTGTGATTACTCCAAAAAGTCGAGAGAATACAGTCTTAGGAAAAATAACACGTTCAGAGTCAATCCTTATAAAGCTTGAAAAGTGACTGCTGATAAGTCTCACTTAGTGGTGGAGAGAGATTGCATTGGGAAGGGAGGAATGATTGATGGAGAGATGTCACAGAATGGTATTCTATATGTTTCACCATTGTAGAATGATGGTCAGCCAAAGAGGGAAAAAATTCAACACGGGGAAAAAAATTTGGTAAATGTTCATAAAAATCCAAGTCAAATTAAATTTTTCACGAAAACGTGGTGGGGTAGAAATTTTTCATTATTTTTTTTTTAAAATCAGCACCAAAAAATACAAAGAAGTTCAACTTCAATTCCCTTGTATTTTTTCCATTGCAGGCCTGTGTTATGTAATTAAATAAATATTTTCTTTATATCATGTTTCCAACTTAAGTCATTGTAATTCTATATTTAAAAATGTGTTATGCTATTAAATTAATTTTTAAAGAGCAGTACATGAATAGTGCCATTAAATGAATTCATTCCTGGATTATCATGGATGTCTTTTTTTTTTAAAAAAAAAAAAAAATCAGACTATTTTGGTGATTTTAAAATCATGTAGATTTGAACCATCTGTTCATGATAACAAAACTATGAAGAAGGAATTCTATAAATTACTGCAAGTATTTTTGCTTTTACTGAGGCTATTTACATGAATCAATTTATTTTTTTTTTTTGGGGGGGGGGGGAATTAACACCAAATTCAACACTAAACTTAAGAGCGCTATTTAATAGTCATCCTTATTCCATTCACTCTGTATACACTGCATATAAACACATCTTATCTTGCTTTTGAAAATGATAACAATATCAGCTTTAGACATAATGAGTCTTTCCACTCTGGTTGTTCACAATACTCTGTGGTCGTAATATACTGGCCCCCTCAACTTCATCAATCAATCAATTCAAATGCAAATGTGCTAATTAATGAAAAAAATTAAGTACATAAAATTATAACATAATAGCACATAATTTTTCATGTATCAATGAAATATCAAAATAAAATAAATCAGTTGCTCACTGGAAATCTTACCAGTTTATGAATTGGTCACTTCATTTCATTTAGCTGCTCTTGCTGGCATATTGGCAGTATTGTATCCACCTCACCTGGGTGTGGATGCATTTCATTATAGTAGTTTTATTACTAAGAAGCTTGGTTGTTTTGTAAAAACAATAGATATTCTTATGCAGGCTTCAACTAGATGTGCATAAGCAGACACTTCAACATGCTCATCATCATTCAAGGGGGTACACAAAATTGAAATTAGGATGTTTATCAACTGAAATGTGAACTTTTGAGTGAGGCTTCTTCCAGGTGTGCAGAACATTAGGATTATGCCATCTTTGGTAATCATTTCTTGGCTCTGAGTTGCGAACACAATAAATTTCTTGTAATCAAAATTCATATGCATGAGAATATTGCTTCTTGAAACTTATCAATAAAATAATTATTTCCTTTGTCATTTGAGTCATTAGAAGCCATTTCGCTATCAGAACACCAAGCCAGAAATATTTCTCTCTCTCTCTCTCTCTTTGAAATAGTTATTGTTTGGGCTAATTTAATTATAGTCTCATGTGACTCACTTAGTTCAATTGTCCCTAAGAATGGAGTCCCTCTAGTAATTCTAATGAACTTTAAACACCATGCAACAACCTTTTTTTTTTTTTGTCTCCAGTCCTTGTGTAACTCTTTGTCCCAATTAGATGTCCCCCCCCCCTTTTTTCCTGCAGCAATTTCTATCCACAGTTCCTCCAACTCTCTACTGTTAGACCTCAATTTCCTCAAATAGAATCTATCTCTCTTTAATATTGATACAGCATCTGTTGACATCTCAAATGATTCACCTACATTATCTCCACTGAAATTGTCTACATAAATTGCTGATTTTAACATTTTGAATGACTTGGGTTTGCTCTTTTCAAATTTTTTATTGTGATGCTTAAGTGTGGCACTCAAAATAAAAGATGAACTGTTACAACCAAAAGGAAGTCTTTTCATTCTCATGAATTTATATCCTTCATCAGGTATATCTCAATACTTTAAGAATTTTATATTTCTTTCAGAAATTCTTATCATTAAAAATACCTTCTTTATTGATGTAAAAAATAGCATTAAATGCTATTTTGTACTTATGAAAATTTAGGATTACATCTAGAATTTTTGGATTTAAATTTGAGCCAGTTTCCAAACAATCATTCAGAATCATTTATTATATCTTTATAATCATTAGCAACCCCAATCATTTTTAAAAAAATTTATTAATAAACCAAGCCCCTTTTCAGCCAAAAAATAATTGCTTTCCAATTCTTCTAAACTTCCACAATAAATTAGTTTCATATCTACTATTGACAAATCTGTAATTTCTCACAAATTGATCTATTAAATCTGTATTGACTACATTTAACTCCTTATCTGATTAAGAGAAGTCCCTTTTCTCTTAATTCCTAAAACTTTGAACTCCCACAACACTTTAACATTTAAAGAAGCTGCACAAAAATTCATTGACTCTGAATTCTTAATAATAACCTTCTTGACTTCCTTGCAAAGTTAATCTGAATATTATTAGCACCCAAGTACTTATTTGATCTATCCTTTCAAAAGGTGCTTCAATAATCTGCCAGAAAACATCTGCTCCTAATAGTATTTCAATATTTATGTCACTTTCACACAGTTGGTTAAGACTAATCTGAGATTGCATAACATTTTGAAAAAACTGATTACTTAATTTTATCTCTACTGATTCATATAGTTTCTTTGTGGACTTCGTTGATCCAAAGGAAAAAACTGGTAATCTTTTTTCTCTAATTGTTTTTAATTTTGGGTAATTTACAAGAGATTATATACAAATACTTCTTTCTGAGTCATTGTCTCATAAAACTCTCACTAATTGCCCCCCCCCCCATCCTCTCTTCAGCCAGCATATGCATTGTATGTAAGTAATAAAACATCAGTAACTGTTATATTTATATTTTGAATTTAGAATTTTAACTGAAGGGCAATGTCATTAGATTTATTTTGAAACATTTTAGTGTTTTAAATGATTGCTAGATTCTTTTTCTTGTTAAGAAAATGTACTTCATTGTGGCGAATCTGAGATTCAAATAAAGTGCATATTATCAATCAGAGAATAGAAAACATAAACTTTATTTTGAAAGAGATATAAAGTATGAGTTTTTTTATGATTGCTTAGTAAGCAATCTTTCAATTGAATGTTAAATAACTACTGGCATCCTCAATAGGACCAATAATGAATGTCCTGAATATATTTCATGTTGTGAAAGGATTTAAAAACTGTAGCAGAAGTGCTTGGCATATCTATATCAGCAAGTATTATGATATCAGGAATAAAAGAGTTAATTATAAATAATATCGAGTTTAAGGGTAATGCTGAGATTGTTAAAGAAATATTAGTGACAACCATTGAAGAAAGAAAAAAATAAAAGAATTTGAAACAGAAGAAAAAGAAATACAATTTGAGCTGGAAAAGAAGAGGCTTGATAATGAAATAAAGTTAGTAACATTTAGACTAAGAGAAATTTCCTCTGATTAAAAGGAAGCCAGCAACTCTAGAAGAAAGTACACCTTACCAAAGTTACAATTTAGACAGTTCAGAGATTGTTCGAAAGACTGGTTACCATTTTGTAGTCAGTTCCATCATATTGATAAGGATGAAGAGATAGCTGCTGAATATTTAATACAGGTGACAATTGTTGGTTCAAGAGCCAGAGAAGTAGTAATGAGTTTAAGTAAGGCAATGGAGAGTTTGAAATCTCGCTTCGGAAAAGATGACTTTTTGGTTGAGGTTTATGTAAGAGAATTAAATTAATTATTTCTGTGCAAATAAAAGAAAACTTTTCACTTATATCATTATATGACAAGCTAGAATCAAACTACAACATTATATGACAAGTTTAAATCAAACTACATCATTACATAACAAGCTTGAATCAAACAAACATGCTCTCAAAACTTTAGGTGTTACTACAGATTAATGTGGCTCAATATTGTATCCGATGGTAGAATTTTGTTTTTCCGAAGATTTCCTGAAACCCTGGAATAGAAACAATGCCTTTGGTTCGCCAACTTAAGCCCAAGAGCATTTAAACAATTTGATGGTGCTCCTTAAAACTGAAGTTGAAGGGGAGAAATAAATATCTTTGGCATTGAAAGGTTTTGGTTTGAGGAAAGATGAAGATAAAAAGACATTTAGAGTGAAGAAACAGGATTTAGAAATTTCCAAGCTTAGAACATCGACTGCGGCTGGGTTACTAACTATGGCAACACAAGAAATAAAGAAATCTTGTGTATTCTGTGGAGGTAAGTAGCACTCAAGCTCAGAATGTCAGCACAGGAAATGAGTTTAGTGGAGAAAAAAATATTTTGAAGGAAAACATGGGCCTTCATTCTGAACACCGAGCCTGATTTTGTTGTGTATTTTTAAAGTGTGTGATTTGTGGGGGAAAGCATATGCCTTTAATGTGCGAAGCACTTGACTCCAAAAATAAAGAAACACCGAAAAAAGATGAGGTAAAAGTGTTGGAAAATGAAGTTACTTTAGCTATCATCAATGGAAGCCCTAAAGTGTTTTTACAAACTCTGAAAGTAAAATTATTATCTGATAATAAAATGGTTGAAATACAAGCAATTTGAGATTCTGGATCACAACGATTTTATATTTTAAAAGATCTTGCAACATATCAATACAATAAGAGACTGTGAACCATTCATTACTTGATGGTGTTATATTGGAAAAGTACAAGCTTCAGTGTTATAGGATAAGATTGGCCAATCTCAATGAAAGTTTCAGGTGCAATTTTGAAGCCTTGTATCACACAGTGATCTGTGAAAATATAATTCCAGTTAGCACAGGATCATGATTAGAAGAGCTTTATAAAATGAAAATCAATTTGACTGACTTGGAAGAGAAATCTAGACCAATTCATATACTCATAGGAGCTGATGTCTTAGGATGACTAATGACTGGATAGTCTTATCTTCAGAACTAGTAGTTGTAGAGACTTATTTATGCTGGACTTTATTTGGTAAAGTACCACAAAAAAGTCCAGTCTAAATACATCTCTACAACTACTAGCTCTGATGACTCTAGTTCATCCAGGCTTGTTACCTCACTTTTTGTGAAAGAAACAAATATATCTGATCTTTGGGAATTAGACCAGATCAGGACCTAGGGTCCAATTGAAAAATTATCCAGAGAAGAGCAAAAACACTATAAAAGAAAGCTCTTTTGAAACCCTGAAATGAAGGGTTTCATATTATGAGGTTCATCTCCCTTGGTGGGACAATTGCGTGCCTTTGCCAAATAACTTCAAGCTGGCTGAGGGAAGACTGCATTCCACCACTTAAAAGCTATTTTTCTGAAACTCTGTATGAGATCATGATGCAATGGCTCGGTGAAGGTTTATTGAAGAGATTCCAAAAAATGGAATAAAGGCTTTTGGAAATTACCTACCTCATAACTAGTTATAAAGGATAGCAGTAGCACAACACTTATTCACCTAGTTTTTGATGCATTAGCTAGAATGAAAGGACATGCATCATTGAATGAATGCTTACATAGTGGTCCAAATTTGATTTAGCTGATCCCAGAGATTTTACTGTGATTTAGAAGGAAAAGATTTGGAGTCACTACCAATATAAGAAAGGCATTTCTACAAATAAGTATTTATGAGAAAGACCGAGATTTTTTTATGTTTCCTTTGGTAGAAAACAAAAGATTGTAAAGAAATAAAAGTGTTTTGTCATACCAGGGTTGTTTTTGGCGTAACTCCTTTTTTTTGTTGGAATCTGTTCTGGACTACAATATTAACCAATATGCTTATCTCAAACCTTTTGTTCTGTTAGGTCTTTCAAAAAGTTTCAATGAGGATAATCTTGTCACTGGTGTTGACAATGAGATACAATTGAAGGAATTTATGACATGGGCAAATGATGTATTGACTAATGGAGATTTTGAAGTGCAAGACTGGACATTTATCTCATCTGAAATAAACAGCTTGAAGGCTTCTGATTTGTTAGGACAGTAGGACGCAGATTTAGATGTTATTTCATTTAGTCGTGACTGGTTAGGTACTATAAGTTTAGGGACTATTGCAAAAAGAGCAATGTCGTTTATAGCTCACAGATTATTCAATCCTTTTGATGTTGCTTCCCCTGTTATGCTATGTCCTAAGCTAATGCTGCAAAAAACATGGAAAATATTTTTAGGCTGTAACGAGGAAATTAAAGAAGTTTATGTGAAGAGTTTTTACAGTGGTTTAATGATCCTAAAGCATTAAAACAAGTTTATGTTCTCAAATGGTGTAAGGGGTGACACCTGAAACATTTGATAATTGCTGTTAAAATGTATTTTGTGATGCTAGCAAATATGTATGCTATGGCATATCTTGTGATTCATGGTGAATGCAATGACATGTTCCTATTGTTTTCGAGGTCTCACATAACACCTTTAAAGAGGGCTACTATACTCAAATTAGAACTTTTAGCCACCGTGTTAGGCATAAGACTAGCTAACTCAATAACTAATGCATTTGAATGGCAATCAATTAAACCATATTTTTGGAGCAACTCTACAACCGTCCTTATTTGGATTACCAAAGATGAAAATTGGTCAGTTTTGTGAAAAATCAAGTTCATGAAATACAAAAACATAGTCTCCTTCATCTTGGGGATATATTCATGGAGAAGAGAATCCGGCTGACTTGACAAGTAGGGGCTGTAAAGCAACCCATCTAGTGAAGACTAGATGTTGGGAGGGTTCATTATGGATGAAGAATTGTATAGATGAGTGGTATGCACAACCAAATACTGCCATATAGACAGAGAAGAAATTAATCTAGAGTGGAGGAAAACCATTTGTTTATTAATCAATGCTAATGAATACTTAGAAAACGATTGGTACTGCTAGTATTTCTTGATTTATGAGAAACTTTAGAGACTTGTCGGAAGGATCCTTCAATTTAAAAATTCTGTCTGATGCCTAAAGAAATTGATAAAGGAGAATTGGCTGCTAAAGAATATCAAGAAGCTGAAAATCATGTTATGAAGTTGGTCCAAAAAGAGTCTTTCCTCTCAGAAAAAGATGCCAGATTAAAAACTCTCGAAACAATTAGGGACAAAGAGGGAATGATAAACAGAAAAAATGATTAATTATAAACAGAAAAAATTATTATGAAGACTTCCTCTATCCTGTGGTTCTACATGTGCAGCGCGAGGTTGTTAAATGTCTGATATTGAATGCCCATACTTAGAATTGTCATGCTGGATGTTCAAATACTCTTGAATCTAATTCAAGAAAAATATTGGATTTTGAACAGCAGGAAAATCATTAGAAGCAGTTTATCAAAGTGTGTTGTTTGTTGAAGCTATAACTCCAAAAACCTAGAAGCAGGGCCGGCACCACTTCCAAAAGACTGATTACATGATGCAGCTATGTTTCGGATAACAGGTACAGATATGGCAGGTCCTCTTTTTCTAAAAGACAATAAAAACGTTGGGTCATATTATTTACTTGTGCCATCTATTGAGCAGTACATTTTGAACTTGTCACATCTGCTTCTACTGATGCATTTTTGATGGCCTTAAGAAGATTTATGGCATGTAGGAACAGGACAATGACCATCTAAAGCGACAATGGCACAAACTCTACTGGTGCAGTCAATTCTCTGAAGAGTATAGATTGTAAATGCTTGCAAAGCTATAGTGCTTCCAATTCAATACAATGGAAGTTTATCCTGCTGACTGTCAGCTGGTGGGGGTGGATGGTGGGAGAGACTTATTGGAATTTTGAAAGAACTCTTGAAATTGAGTACTTGGAAAAGCTTGCCTTTCTCAGGAAAAGATGGTTATTGCATTGGTGGACTGTGAGAGAGTTGTAAATGCACGACCAGTTGCATATATTTCGGAACACTGTCCCTAACACCACTCTCTCCGTCAGTGTTCTTACAAGATGTTCACGATGGTAGCACTCTAGATATTCATAATGTTCAGTTTTAAGTAGAAGATTGATATACAGGCAAACACTGCATATAAAGATATATGAAATAGATTCAGGTCGAATACCTTGGAGTTCTTGTTCAAAAACCTAAAAGGAGAGTTTCTAATACAATTAAGAGATAGGTCAGGTAGTTTTAATTGGAAGTGATAATCATAAGAGAACTGACTGACCTTTTGGATAATAGCTGAGCTTATACATGGAAAAGATGAACAGGTGCGATTGGTAAAAGTAAAGACATCACACTTTACTTTATTACACCCTGTTCAAAGGATTTATCCTCTTTAAGTCGATTCAAGTAAAGATATCAGTAATCCCTGTAAAGATCTAGAGGAGCATCAACAAAGAGATAATGTCCCCACCCCAGGTGATTCAAAAAAAAAATCAAAGGAAAAACTATCTTTATTTCAAGTGAAAGTACCTAACATCACTAGATTTAGTCGACATGTAGAAATTCCTGAAAGGCTCAACTTGTAAACATTCTTTCACAGACTAAATTTAAGTAGGTATATTTCTCTATTATGTATGTGTTTCTGAATTGTTTGCAATTCAGGGTGGGAGAACATTATATTTACATTTTCAATTCAGAATTTTAAATCAGTGGCAATGTTGTTACAATTATTTTGAAATGCCTTAGTGCTTGAATGCTTTTTGAAATGCGAGAGGGGCAATGTTGTTGTAATTCTATGAAAAAAATAAATGTCGTTTTTTTGTTGTGTCTTAAATTATTGTCTGCTTCTTATTCTCGTTTTAAAAAAATCTACTTTGTTGCTGCGAATTTGGGATTCAAATAAAGTGAGTGATATTAGCAATCAGAGAATAGAAAACATAAACTTTATTTTGAAAGAGATAACGTATAAGTTTTTTATGGTTGCTTAGTAAGCGATGTTTCGAATGTACTCTAAAGTAACACTGAGTTCAAAAAAATAAAATTATTGGAGGAGGGAGAATCCTCAGCAATAGGGGGAGCATTTTCAGTTGGGGAAATTTTTTCCCTCTTCTTTTCTGGGAAAATTTTTCTATTGATGGGCAGTTTCCTGCAGAAACAAAATAAAATTCATTATCTGTACCTCTTTATGTTGCACTCAATGAAATTTTAATGAGTTCTACTTTTTTAATTATTTCAACACGTTCATTTATAGACTTTTTTTTAAACCAAGGACTTGAATTAAGAGAATGATTTTCCTGTTATTTTTACACAAAATATATCTATGACTTTTCACTCTCATAATTTCCCTCATTTTTGTTTTCATTGCCTGAAAATGATTTCTCAAAAAAGGATCTTATTTCTATTTGTCTTAATGATAAGTATCCCTAAATTTGGGATTCATACCATGTTTCTCCTTTTTTCACTGCTATACAAGACAAGTTCTCTGAAAATCTTGTCCGAAACAATATAAGAGCTCATAATGATTTGAAATCATTTACTTTCCTTGATTGACAATACTAATCAAAATTTGTACTTAATTGTGAACAAAATTGCACATAATTCTCAGAAAGATATTTTTATGCAGATAAAAAATAATTTAAACCTTCTTAAGGGGTTGGTTGGGATTCTTTCAAAATAATGCATTTTAGTTCATTATAATCATTCATACATCCTCAATGCTCACATATAGCAATAAATTATTTACCCTTTCACCCACAAGATATTTAAGAGGATTTCTGCTTTAAACTCATCCGGAATTTAATGTCAGTGTACAAGGTGTCAATATGGCTGATGATTTTTCATTCTGAATAAATATATTTTAAAATCATTTTGAAAATCTAAACGGAATAAATTGTACATTTACATAAAATTATTTTTTTCAGAATAATATAAAAATATTTTCTTAAATTTACCATGTATTATCATGCATTTTGTGAAATAGTAATTTTTCTCACAAAACCTATATGTATGGACTTTTGATAAAGTGTTAAAAGGACAGCATATCAATAAAAGATCTTTATCGCAATAAATTTAGAGTGCTTAATGGAGCAAATGGAAAATAATACAAATTTTGTTATTAGCCATGATATTGTCTTTATTTTGTTCATCTCTTTGAAAATTGTTAAATCTTTCGAATTTATTATTTCTATTAAGTTTTCTTTGTTATGTGATATGGTAATCTTAACTTTTTATTAAATTCCAATTATAATATGAGTATTTGAAGGAAATTAAAGGATTTTTTTTTATTAATTTGGATATTTATATTAAATATTAACTTTTTTAATATTTGTGAATCGAGTTGTGATTACTCAAGTTTATAAAATAAGAATTGCTTACTTTTTTATGAAAACCTACAAGAAACTTTATGCAGATATTTATGTTTTATTTATGTCATATTTTATGTTTACTAAATTAATAAGTATTTATATTTACGTGAATTCTTTAATTTATTTTTGTAACATGTGCTTATCTACTAATTATGCTCATGGTAGCATTAATTCTAAGTTTGTAAGTACTTATGATTTCTTGTCTTTACTGTCAATTTTTTAAAATATATTTTAGGCCTTTAAAGACTTTATAGAAGGTCCTATAAATTTTGCTCCTACTTATAAGTATGATATATTTTCTGATGATTATGATACAAGTGAAAAAAATCGTATTCCTTCTTGGACAGATAGAGTTCTATTTAGAAGAAAGAAATATCTGAATGGTAATTGTTGTTCTTAAGTATTGTCTTTTTATTCATTCATTTTGCACTTTTTCATATATTAAACATTTTATTTTAAATAAAGCTTCTTAATGTAAATTGTGTGAACATTCCCCTGGAACATGTGCTTTTAATTATTCAATATATATTAAAAGAATTGAAGATAACTTCTTAACCATTTGCCCTAAGCACAAATGTTGCAAATAAATTTACAAACTAACACCTTTATTTACTTAAACATGAATCGATTCCTAAATGTGAGAGCATAGGAAGATCCAAAAAGCTTTTTGCACTCCGGTTTGATCATAGATTTATGTATTAGAATCAGAACTGACAAAGTGCTTATGATCAGTTAAGTTAACACCAACAGATTTCTATGAAGAAAACTTTTTTTAATAGATTGCATTGTTATATTACTAAAGGTTGATTCATGAAAAACTTGCCTTGCAGCATAATAGATATCTATATCAACTCTTTAATTTGCATCTATATTGTACTTTAGAAAAAATGAAAAGTTAACAGTTTTAATTCATCATTATAAAAAAAGCTATTCTCTGAATGCTACTTATTGTCATTTTACAAGATATGAAACAGTCAGAAATATAGTTTTTCCTTCAAGATACTCTGAATCAAGGTTGTATAAGTCAAACTTACAGAGAACTTCGAGGAAATATGATGTTTCTTTCCAATATTTTATAAACTTGTACTTAACTTTTAAATTTATAAATTTTTCCGGTGTGTTTTTTACATTTGCTTATATTTAATAATTTGAAATGTATGTTATGATTTGTGTGTATTGAATATTTTAAAGTAATTTGTGTAAAGTGCAATTATTAGAATAAAGAATTGCAAATTTTCATATTAATATGCTGTTTTACTGTGTTAAAAATGATTAAATATTATCACAATCTATTTTATCAGAAGAAGCTACTTTGCCGGGAAAAATTATTTTTTATGGGAGAGCTGAGTTAAAAACCTCTGATCACAGGTAAAATTGCATTTTTATTACTATACAGATAGGTTAAAAATTCTAGATAATTTCAATTATAAATTATTTTCATCTTATAAAGCATTTTTAAGCTAATGATTTTGAGAGGTAACATTATCTAGTAGCTTATTATGTTAATTAAATAATTAAACATTATTTTTATGCAAAAAATTATATTTAATAGTTGATGCTATTTTTTATGAAAAAAATGCAGAATTTTAAATTAAGAACTGTTACTTAAATAGTTTAAAGCATTTTCATGTTTGAAATAAAATCCCTTAACATTACTGTACAGTACACACATTATTTTAGTTATTTTACCTTTGATATTAATAATGTTTTATTCCTAAAATTATTTAATTTTTCTAGTTGTAAGGAAGTCTTTTAAAAATTTCTTTCTATTTATAGTTTTGAAATGTTGCTTGAATAATTTTCTTGGTTATGCATTATACATTTTCATTATTTATTTTGATTGTAATTTCTGTTTTAGGCCAATAATAGCAATAATTGACATTGAAGTTTTGCATATCAATGGACCAAAAAGATTAGAAGTATTTCAGAGTCTTGTTGCTTCTGGTCCACCAGATGGTACAATTGTTGTTCAGATTCAAAGTGATGATACTCATTTAGAGGATAATTTAAGAAACAAAATAGTCAATAAATTAAGTAAAGGGAAAATTGTTCACACAAGGTGAGAGATTATTAAGATTATTTTAGTAAAAATGTGTTGCTATATAAGTATAATGTAAAATACATAAAAAAAAAAGTACTGAAGGAACTACTTGTACTAAATTACATAACTATTGCTAAAATGAAAGCAATTATTAAAAAGCTATTATAAAAATACGTATGATATGTAAGAAATGTATATTAAATTGAGTACTAATAATCTTGAAAAATAAGCAAATCAGTAAAAACTTAAAAATAACCTTTGATTAAGTATTACAGCTGTTAAAATACCTTTTGTTCTAAAACATGCTTGTGTTACAATTCCTCTTTTGTTATCATTATAAAAATTATATTTTACATTAATATCTTTACAAGAATTGTAAGAATTTTTATTCTCACATTATCCAGACATAGGTATTATGGTATTCATTAATTCACTTCTCTAATTCCTGAAATAATTCTGTCATCAACTCTTAATGATGAACACCGAATATCAATTAAGTAATTAGTGTATTCTATTAGCTGTTCATCACACAGTTGAATTGAAAAAGGGAACAACCCAGATGTTTTTTTTTTAATGAAAACTAAGTTTTAAATATAATTTTAAGTGAAGAGCAAATAGGCCTCATAGGAAAAAAAGTTTTAATGAACAAAATAAAAAGTGAAAGATATTATTTCAAATGTGCAGCTTGCAGTTTATATTAAGTTATTTAAGTTTCCTTGATTTTCAATAAATTTAATTTATAAAATAACAATTCAGTTTTTAAATAAAGCTGTAACTAATTATTAAATATTACATAAAGCACAACAGAAATCAAAATTCAATAATACTAAATGTTACATTTAATTTATTTGCATGAATTTAATTTAGAAAGAAGAAGAAGAAGTTTCCTAAGAAGTTAATTTAATCCAGTTACCAAGAAAAAAAGTTTTTAATCCGTAATAATATTTAATTAAAATACATCATAAATATTATATATCAATAATATATAAACCAGCTTTCTATTATGAAATTTGATTGAATGAAATTTTTTAAGCATTAAATTCATGCAATTCTATTTTTAAAATTTCAAGTTATATTGATTTGAATAGAAAATATTTTTATTTTGACATATTTTTTATTCACTTCAATATTTTACTGGGAAAAAAAAGTATTATATACACATTAAAAACATATATATATACTTTATGTTTGATAGCTGAAAATTTTGAAATTGACCTGTGCAAAAAAATAAAGCACACATTTAATAATTAGTTACAGCTTCATTATTTATTATTTTATAAATTTTGCAATTATTTTATAAATTGCATTGTTTTTTTGAAAAATGTTTTTTTTTTTAGTTATGAAAGCTTTAAAAATTTCCTTTAATGAATAAACCACAGGCTTTGCCCCTATTAGGTTAAAATTTAAATCTTTCAGTTTTTGCTATTTTATTTACTAAATCATTATTTTCTTAAAGGCTAATTTGCAGTTCACTGAAGTAAAATTATGTGTTGGTCCTCATTAAAAAAAAACTTTCTATTTGGATCATTATATTTTTGCAATTCACCCATGGCTAGCAAAAATAATAAATGATAGAGATTAATGTTACACGTCAACAATAAATATTCATACATTTCTTGATGCTTAAGATGTACTATACTCCACACACTTCTTTTAGTCTGAATATATTCAGACAATTTCTTTAGGAATTTCTAATGAACAAATTTGTTTTCAATAATTCAAATGTTATTATCAAAGTTTCTACCACAAAAATAAATTTGTAGAATCATGCATACATTTAAAATACTGTAATGTTTGCCATTTTGATAGGAAAACAATCTTCTTGTTCTGATGTCCTTTCTTAAAACGATGATTAGTTCTTTCATTCAAATTTTCCATTAATAATAAGTGTAAAACATAAGTTTTCAGTATAAAACATATGCTTTTGAGTAATATAAATCAGAGGTTAAAGTCGGGAATAGAGTGTCCCCTAGGCGATTGGCGACTTTTGGGAGCGATAATTGGCGAATTAGGTTATGGTAACCCTAAGCATACTCAATGCTTAAGTCACGCATGTTTAGCGACCTATCTAGGAAGTCGCCAATCTCCTAGGGGACACCTTATTCCCGACTTTAACCTAAATCAGATAACTATTATTGGCACTATTTTCATTTTCCATTGAACTACAAATTGTTCATTGATAAATATCAACATAATATAATTCATGAAAATAAATATCATTACAAGCTCAAAAAATGGAAAATAATATATATAATCTCAAAAAGAGCTTAAATATGTTGACAAATAATTTGAAAGTGATTTAAAATCTAACAGTTGAAAGTATTGACTTAATCACAGCTATTAAACATCAAAGTTGCATTTGTGCACTAAATATAAACAATGGAATATAATAGGCATGAGAGTCATTATGATTTCTACACATAAATTTAGTAAATCATTCAGCCTAAGTATAATAAGATTAAAAAGTTTAAACTAAAATAGAAGAAAAATATACCAGTGGTTTCAGGCAACTTAAATAATTGACTCAGGCAAATAAATCCAGATCAGCTGCTAGCTTATTACAGAGAAAAAGTAGGGTTAGTTTTCACCAAGCAAATTTCTATGCAACATGAAATCTAATATACAAAACAATAGAGCACTAAATTCAGGAATCAAGTACTGAAAAAAAATAGGGTTAGGTTTTACAAGGCAGGAATATTAAAAAGCAAACAAATTAATCAACAGGGAACCTAAAAATTTAACACTAAATAAATCAGAGAAAATCTAAAATCAACTGCTGAAAAGAAAATAGGATTAGTTTATACAAAGCAGAAATTTTAAGAAAAAATGAAGCGAATTTTTAAACAGGCAGTCTAAAATACAAACATAAGTTATAATTTACACAGTAGTAGTATTCAAAACATTCTTATCATGAATATAATTAGACAACTGAAGATATTATGTAAAATTTAACGATTTAAAGTAATGTTATCTGTGATTTCCAAAGCATCAAAATGTCCATCACTTAAATAAAAATGAATGTTTCAAAAAAAAAGGTAATGAACAAAGAATAAATAAATGTCAAAATAAAATATTCAAAATGAAGCTCTAACCATTTAAAAGTAACGATGTCATTACTTTAACAAATAAACCAAAAGCTTTATTTAGTCTAGTGAAAATTACTGAATAGAGAATTAAGTTTTGATATGTGATGCATAAATGAATAAAATATGGGAAAACAAAATAAAAAATTTAAAATGAAGCTTTTACTATTTTAAAGTAACAATGTCATTACATTGACAAATAAACCAAATGCTTTATGTAGGGAATTGAAATTTTAGAAACAAAATATACTTTGTGAGTTATCAGTCTTCTGTGGCATCAAAGTGACTAGCGCTTAATCCCCCCCCCTCCTGAAATTAAAACTTTTTATGGTTTTAAATTATTCACCAAAAACACTGTGGTTCAACATGACGGGTAGTTGCTTCCATTAACATCATGAATAAATCCTTCAAATCTCCCAAAATACTCTTATATGTAATTAAAAACTGACTTAAAATATTTAAACTGCATGTAACGTGACTATGGACAAATAGAAATAGAAGGGGAAAAAACGGGAATCATCACCATGTGATGGGTTTACTTGGTAAGATAAAGCTTTGAAACTCATTATGAACTAAAATGGAAAAATAATTAGTTATATTATAGTAGGTTACATGATTATCATGTTTGGTAAGGAAAAACTGTACTTGTCTGTTAAAGCGGCGCAAAATCACTTTAAACTTAAATTTTAAAAAATTTAAGGCAAATTTCCAAAAAATGGTTCTATTGTGTTTGCGACCACAGTAACCAAATTATATATGAAAAACAAGCAATTAAGTTCATCACGAATAATGCTTTATATAGAAAAGATATATTTATAAAATATTTCATTTATTTTTTAGGAAGAAAATTTAAGAATTTTCTTAAGAATAATTTACATATTTTACTAAATATAATTTGGTAAGAAACAATTTCTAATGGCTCAGTAATATAACTGTCAAAAAGCACAACTGATTTTTTTTAAAAATATAATATTTATTGACTTTTAAACAGTAGATGCTTATAAATAATATTTAAACTTAAATTCATTTAATGTACATTTGCTCTTCATTAGCATATAATGTGAATGTCCTTTCACAGATATTTATTTCGAATTTCAGGGAATTAAACAATATTAAAACAATTGATCGTTGATTTGGTGGCTGTGGTATTCTAATGGTAACAGTCGCAAACCCGCCACAGGTGGTTTTTGTCGAGTTAAGGTTTCTAGCCTTGATGAAACTGAAAGACCCACCGTGTATTCGAGATTGATGCGCGTAAAATCTGTTAAGGCTCAAAGTACTCCTGTTGGCATGGTGTGGAAGTTATGAGAGGGAGGTACCAGATCAGGTATCATCCTCGTCATATGACCGAGGTTCAAAATTACGAAGTTTACAGCCAATAGTTTAAGTGTTGCTTCTAGTACGACGTTGAAAAAACTAATCAATTAATCGTCGTTGATTTGAGAAAATCGGAATTTAATTGAAAATCTATCACAATGATATACTCTCAATATTTTTCTTTTCTTTTCACTTAATCATTTTGATTATGAAGAATAAAGTTTATCTAAATTTTCTAATGGTTATAATATTATATATTTCTTGAAGAACTTCAACCGTAATTTTAAACTAAACATTTCAGTATATGTTAAATGGATTGCTTTGTTGATACATATAAAATAAATTGAAAATGTTTGCAAATTTTTAATGTATTTACTAAAGATTATAAAATTAAAATATGTTATCATGCAACATACTTTTAAACATGTTTTTGAATATTTGATCTTTGAATAAAACGAAATAAACATTTATTTTTTTAATGTAGTATTTTATAATAAGTTCAGAGTAAAAGTCTCGAGCAAAAGAAATATTGCTGGAATAGTTAAAATGTTCCCTCATACACATATATACATGACCTCATATATACATTCCCTCACACCTATAAATATTCATACAATAATACAGAAATTATTAAACTCGATAAAAGTTAAAACAATACAAGACTTTTTTTTTTTCCTTTGCTGATTTATTTCTGTTATTAATTCAAAATTCATTTAAATATATATTTAGCTGGAAATACTAAACATAATTTTAATAAATTGAACATTTTCGTTAATTGTTCAAAATAATTATTAATTTATTCAGATTTTTAGATGCTAAAAACATACTTACACTTCCTAAATAATCAGAGGAGAATTTTTGTGTGCATAAATAGAATAATTCATTATGTTTATGAATTAAAATATGAAATGGTATGTAATATAATTCGATAATTATATCATGTATTGGTGCTGTCTTCACTGCCTGCTATAAATATTGCTAAATAAAATAATTATACTAGATCTTCCCGGATTATTGTATATGAATAGAATAATGTACTGCATGAAAATTCTAATTGTGATACTAAGAATGATGTAAGGAAATTGTATGAAAAAAACATTCCTTCCGTTTTCAGAGCATCTTTCCCAAAGTTTCTTGAATTTGAAATGGACAAATAATTGCAAAGCGGCTTTTAGAGGGAACTTCCCCTAAAGAAGGGAGGCTCATTAGTTGTTAGAGACTTCTTGGAACTCAAACATCCCCATTGCCCAGCAGGTAAAAAACACTCTATTTGGTCCTTTTGTCAGACGACACTGAGAAATGTCAATCATTGACGAAAAAGGGGGTAAGCAATATAGTAAAAATTCCTGTCCTTATCTGGACTTCCTTCTCGAAAATGACTCTTAGGACTTCCTCCTCAAAAGGTTAATAGAGGTTATTCCACATATCTCAGATTTAATTCTTGTGTCATGAATCCTAATTGTCACTCACTTTTCCGATTATCCAAAAAGTAATGCCTAAAAAAATGTGATATAAATCAAGGTATGCTAAATCAGACAAGCATTCTAATAACTAAAATATTTGTCCTAAAAATTCAAGTACACGATAAGTTGAATCAAAATATTCTTTCAAAAACTCACACAATGCAAACTATTAAATGGCAGTGTTTATCAATAATAAAGTGAACGTTTTTACAGTTTTGCATTTTTCTTTTCAGAGTTGTTCAAGGTGATATATATGTGACCTTCACTGAAGGAAAAACTGCTTTAGAAGCTTTAGAATATAATAACCTAGAGGTATTGTAATTTTAGAGAACCTAGAGGTATTGTAATTGTAAATATAAATAAAATTATATTCTAAAAGAATGAACTAATTCATCTTTCCTCTCGAACTGTTTTTCAGGTAGAAGGATGCATTTTAAAAGTACAGTTGAAAACCCCAGATTGGACTTCTAATGTTTGCAAAATGCTGAAAATTTGTCAAAACAATACTACATCTCTTGTTTCTAGTAATCCAAAATCTGGTGTCATAGATTCTCCATTTAATGAATTAAGCAATAGTGATGACAGCTCTCCAACTCATCATGACGCAGTTTCTGAATTAAGCAAAGAGGTTTCTAAATGTTTAGAAAGCAAAACTGATAGGCATGGTGCATTGGAAGGTGAACACTGTGACATTCTAATTCTTAGCTATATTCTCTCAAATTCTGATGTTAGCATATTTGCTGAGAGTGTTGTTGCAAAAACTTGACAAATTTTTAAGAAATTTGTTTCAAAATTTCTTTACTAAAGCTATTTATTTGAAAGAAAGAGAAACTAATCACGAAGTTAAACTAAATATCTCATTTATTTGTGTTATATTAAATATTTTAAATTGTGTTATATTAAATAAAATTTATTATAGTGATAGTTTTAGTCATGCAGGTTTATAATGTAATAATGATTTGGTAATTTTCATCCATAATTTGGATGAAAGAATTAGAGGACACATGAATTGACTCCTCTCTTGCTTTTAAACTTGAAGATGTAGAACATTCGTTATATTTCTTATGCACTAGTACCCAATATTTTGTACTGCTGCCTTGTGTTGTATCAAGTGGTAAATTTTCACTTATTACTACACCATGTTTTATAGCATCTTCATTCCCAACATGCTGGATATTATTTGGAAATATTTAGTTTTCCAGAAATATTAGAACATATTCTTGTGAATTTTTAGAGACATAATTCAAGAGTTCATTTTATAAATTTCTTCAAATTCAAACTTAAAAAGAGAGATTACTTACAACAAATAATTTTTAAGTGCCAATTTAATGTTTAAAAATTCTTCTTGGTCATGTTTTGTTTTACTTTTACAACAAGTAATAAATAACTACTACAATTTGAGCTCTAAGGAGTGAAAAAAAATTATTTATTTGCTTTTAAAAATTATTTTTTCCTTGGTATCTTTATGCAAAACAGGTTATACTGATTCTGATAACGATTCTGCTAAGTCTCAGCCTTCATCAGGTCGCAGTTCTCCAATTCAAGACAATTGTGAAAATATGCCATCAGGTTCACCTGTAAAATTACCTCCAAGGCCACCTCCACCTATTAAATCAGGGGCTCCACCAAAGCGTCCTCCACCTCCACAGGTATGTATTAAACAGCTTCATGACACTTACTAATTTGTTTCTCCTATGACTATGCTGGCTGAATTGACTGGTTCATAAAAGGTTAAATATTTATTCTATTTTCAAACTAAAATAATGTTCTCACATTTTTGGTCAGTCTAGTACATTGGTCGACAAACCTTGGCTCGTTAACTCCTTGGCTGCGGCTCCTCCATGAAATGTTTAGTGCAGGTACAGAATATTATTTATTAACTTGCCTTGTAAGAGATGAGTAAACATTTTTGAAAGGCAAGCCTACAGAAAAGAGGCACATTTTTAGAAAGCAACATTAACATGGATTATGATACGCAAACCTATGGATTATGATATGCAACAATGACATAGATAATGATATGCAAACCTTTGTATCATTATCTCTGTCGATTTGTTGCTCGCTGAAATGTACTTTAACTATTTGTAGTTAAAATACTTTTTGGTGAGCAGCAATTTGACAAACGAAGCAGCATAGGTACAAATTTTTTTTAATTTATTGTTTTACCAATATTCTGTCAGTTGGGTGGCGACTGCGTTGTGGTGGGGATAGATATTTATTATCTTGATATAAGTATGATGGCAAGTTTTATTTAATGTACTATTAGTTAAATTAAGACTTATTTAGCATAGGCAAGCTCAAGAGTGTACTTTTAATCCTAATTATTTCCATAAAATGTCTCTACTAAAGCAAAGCTTAAGTTTTTAAAAAAATGGCTCTTTAAATAAACTTCGATTTTGTATTGTTTATAGTTGGCTCTTTTGGATGGTGAGCTTGCCAACTAGTGGTCTAGTTCAATTGCAATAAAAAGTATCATGATAAGATTTTCTTTTTTTGGTACATATATCACCTTTGTATACCACCCATAGAATATACTAATACATGCTATTCTTGACCATCTTCATTTACTACTATATTTCAGTTGTGGTTTGATATCATATTTTTGAGACAGAAATAGCTACATTTATGCATTTTACTTATAATTAGAGAGAATTACAGGTCTGAACACAGTCATATTAAAAATCACTTTTCAGTTATGTAAAATTTCTAACATTGCTAAAAAACCAAAGAAAAGAGGTAACGAAAAAATGCAAGATTATTTTAGGCAAATTTTGTTGAATGCATATCAAAATTTTTACAAATAATGTCCATGCTAGCCAAGGGGTTCTTCATCACAAGCTCATAGTCAGTGTTGTTTCCATCAAATTGGGGGCTCGAGTCCTGAAGTAACTATAAAGGCTTGCTGTGTAGCAGGGCTGATACTTGTTAAATCTGTCGGGGTGGCAAGTCCTCCCCATTGGATTGGCATGGTGTAACGGTTAGGAGAGGAAGGTACTAGTTCAAGTGTCATCCTCATCTATTGATCGAGATTCAAAATTATAAGATTTGTTGTCAGTAATTCTCGTGCTCCTTCTCAAGTCAACATTAATGAACAACCACAATCCTTCCCAAAAAATTTGTTCTAAATTAGAAATTTTTCTATTCATTGAGCCTTAGTAGTTAGTTTTGGAACAGGCCTCATGTGGCCTGCTCTGAGTGAACTTGAGGCCCATGGAATTGGGAAGTCTGAACAAAAATATAAACTTCTATTGTACTTAAAAGTACCAAAGAAAATTCTACCATAAGTCATTTGTATCATATCCCATTACTATGAGTACGATGGCTCAAGTATTGCCTCTATTTTTCTTCTACATTCTTGTCAAAAATAAATACTGCTCATTTTAAAATGCATCTGGCCATCTTGCATGAGTGAGTAATACACAATGTATACCAGTGATTATCAACCATTTTAAAGCTGTTGCCCCCCCAAAAAATTTTCAATACCATCTTTGTGGAAATCCTGTAATTTAAGTTAAGGGGAAAGAGGGAAGGTTTCTGAATTATAAGAGGTAAAATGATTAAGTAACGTTCCTCATTAGAATTCCATTGCAAATTTGATTGGCTCATTTCGATGCTTTTACCCCGGTTGTTAATTGAAGTCTTTTGAGAAAATTAAAGTGACCAATGCAAGCAAAGGGACAGGGACATGCTTAAAAAGAAGTTTTAGTACTTAATCTGAAATTATTAAAAAAATGGTACATTTTTTTACACTAAAAGAGTAGTATTTATGTCAGAGTCAGTTTCCTAATGGTTGGTTAAAATCATTTTAGTGAAATGAAATACAAGTACTCTTTTTGCATGATTTGGACTCAATTTCTCATTTTTGTTATTTAATCCATTACAGCACTGAATTTTCACTTGACGAAGTAGGGGGAAAGGAAGGAAATTAAAAAACTTTTGATGACAATCCACTGTTTAAGGTAAAGGCGATTAGTGTTACTTTGAAGCTAAAATTCTCTAAGCTGATTACCATTCTAAAAGCTTGCTTTCAAAATTTCATGGTTTGAAAGTTCAACCAGTTTTTCCTTAATCTGAACCTCCATTGGCTCAATATTTACAAAAAGATTCATGACTCATTGAAGAACTTCCAGGGATAAATTATCATCAAAACTCTCTGAAAAGTACTTGAGTAAATACTTACAATAAACTTGTGTTTCATCATCGGGAATTTTTCTCTTCTTAATGCAGATCCATAAGATTGGAAACTTGCTGAACTTGTTATGACCAATGTTCTGCTTCCACAAAGTGAATTTGTTAAGGAATACAAAAAAAAAAAAAAAAAAAAAATTGTTGGGATCAAACTGAGCTTGTTGTCTTGAAATTGAATATTATTTCCATTAAACTTTGCTAATAAATCAGTTATGTAATCAACATCGATAGTAGTAATCTTTTTCTCAATACTGCATATCTTTATGTTTGAGAAATTCAAGAACAGAGTCGAAGATTCCAAAACTTAATGAAACAGGCACCTTGGAAAAGACAGCAAAACTTGGTGTCTACAAGCAAGCGACGCATCCCAAACTGGGGAGCTAGCGCCATGATTCACCTTAAGAAATTGCACATTGCAACCAACTCCTATATTAGAAAAATTGTAAACGCTCCCTGGTTTGTTTGGAATGAAGTCATCTATAGGGATCTTAAAATAGAACCAATTATGACTTTCATTAAAAGGCAATCTAAAAACTTCTTTCAAAAACTTCCAAGCCACCCCAATGCGCTATTGAGGTCGCAACCAAACTACAAAATCAGTCCTAGGCGTAAGGCAGCCGTCAAACGCCCCAGAGCTCTACTCGAACAAACGTTCGATAATTTCCCTACCATCAAAAGAGCTCGCACGTTGCAACCTCAATACCTCATTTGGATCACAAACTAGTGGTGTTCCCTGGTACCCACTAGTGCTGATGTTCACTTCTAAAAATTTTAATTTAATTTTTAAAAAAATTTAAATTTAATTCTTAAATTAATTATTCCAAATTAAACCTATGTTAATCAAACCAGTCTATCAGCCTTTCTCTAATTGCTGCTGGACATACATCTCTTTAAAACCCAGATATTCAAAATTCTAAATCCTGGACGGAAAACAATCCGCCAAATCATTAAAATATCTCTTTCCTCTTCCAAATTGCTTTTATTGACTTCATTCTGCGCGAATTAGGTCACAAATTGACATCCAAACCTTCCGACCCTCAAAATTGTCAACTAACATTTTTTTCTAAATTTAATTTATGTTCGAATGGTATCGAAGGACTTTCCTTTTCTCTCCTTTTTTTCCCTCGGAGAAAAAGTCAGCTAGCTGGCGGATTCTCCCCCCCCCCTCTCTCTCTCTCCTCGAGCGTTCGACCAATCAGAACGCTCCTTTCTCTCCACACTTTTCCCACCTCCCCCGGCCTCGTTCATTCGAGACCGGTGCTGCAGGGAAAGAGGTTGCCTTTCCGGACCTCTTGCGGCGGCCAAGGGGAACCGGCTTCGTCCTATATGTCCGATTGGCGGGCATATAATGTTGACTGTAGTTTCTCTTCCTACCTTTTAGCAAATCTTATGGAATTCTCTTAATTTTCTCATATTTAATAGCTCTGATGTGGAGGTATCTCCCACTCTGGGGAGAGGTACTCCGTAAATTTACACACCTTCCAACAAGCAAGCGACTATGTTCTTCATCATTGTCCTTACATGAATAATTGAATCTTGAAAACATTACTGTGAATCTTACCCACTGCCAAGTTGGCATATTGTTATTATTGATACAAACAGTTGCTGAAGGTTTTTGCAACTAAATGTTGTCTGTGAACCCGCACAGTGCACAGCCAAAATACCTACCTTTTTAAAAGGACAATGAATCCATGATGACAACCCACTATTGCAGGAGCTCCATCAGGGGAAACAGACATAATGTTCGTAAGAGGAATATTTTTCTCTTTAAAATAATTTTTGACTATATTAAAAATTGATTCACCCTTTGTATCAGCAATCAAGTGTCTTGCAAAATCATCTCTTGAATAATTTTTCCTTCCTTCACAAACCGGACATGTATCAACAGTAAAGCCTCATTACTTGACAAGGTTGATTCATCAATTAAAAAGAATATTTGATGGGTTTCAAAAGTTGGCAGGAAAAAACTTCAACGTCCTCGGCCATCTCACTGTATTGTTGCTTAATGGGACATTTTTCATTTCATTAAACAGAACTTAATAGTGTAAAATGTTTCCAAAACTTCCTTGACTACTGGAAGTATCAACTCTTTGTCAATGGTGTTCCGTTTGGAATGTCAAAATCGGAAGAATATCAATACTCTCTGTTTGTGTTGTCATTTACTAAATGAAAGATCTCTTCTTTGGCATAAACACAAACGTTTATTCACAAATCTAATAAGTATACTATTTCGTTTTAAACCACAAAATAACTCTTTAAAGCAAAAATGGCGTAAAATTAACTCATTAATTTCTCGAAAAAACATTACTCAAAGCCACAGAGTGTCAATTCAACATCCTCCCACCTAAGTTAATTTTTACTTTAAGATTTAACTTACTACTAATTATAGTAACTATTACAATAATATTTTATAAAGAGTTCATGAGTTCACAAGTCCAGTTTAAGAGGTATTTTAACGATACGACCACTACTTTTATTTGTAATTGTTTAAATTAATTTAAAGTAGAATTATACTTTTATGGTGTTTTAGAATTGATTTAATATATTTAAATCTCAAGTTGAGATTAATCCTGGCTCTTTATTACGCTTAAGTGTCTTTTCTACGTGACAATATCTACAATGTGAATAGATGTTGTTTTACTGAAAATTTGCAAAAAGTCTCTTATGAATAAATACTACAACATTGCCAAGTAATATATTTCTGAATGTGAAGCATTCAGTATAACCTTTTAAAAATTGAATTTTTTAGGAACTGTTGAATATTTTCAGGGTTATTTTTTTCCAACGTTTCATGTACAACATGACAAAACACGAAACACAAAATGAGTGCTTTAATGAAAAAATGCTTTACCGATTCTTAAAATGATTAAAATTCATGTGAGACCATAAGTTATGACTTCTGGTCACTTGCCAGTGAGAAACATGTTATTCTTAACATCTTTTCTATAAAACCCTTCCTAAATTTTGGCATTGTAAGGAAGTTTAGAGAGGTAGGTGAAAACTCGGGTGTCATCCACCTCTTTGATCGAGTTTCCAAATTATGAGAACCATCACCAATAGCCCTCCTATTGCTTCTAAGTGCAAAAATAATAAATAATCCTCTCAATCAAATCCCTTCCTAACCTAGAGTGAGATTTTTACTTTAAATTATGTTTGGCTTTAGATTTCTAATAATTGCTCTTAAACAAAAATCTTCAAGTGTGAAAAAGAAGATCTAAGTAAAAGATGTAGAGAAAGATAGTTGAAAAATAAAGACTTGGCATAAAAGTATCAAATTTTGACTTGTCAACAATTATGAAAAATCCTGATTTGGCTATTAAATCCTTTAAAAGTATTGGAGGAGATTGAAAAAAATTCTTAAATTTTTAGATGATCGATGAAGCAGTTTTGAAATGGATAAAAATTTTATGAGTCTAGAACAGGCTTTTGAATGGACCAATCATTTAGGATAAAGAGACTATTTATACAAAAATATACGAAATTTGTGTATATTAGTATGTTTTTAATTTAAAACTCTTTGATAGTAAAATGTCTTCATCTTTAAAAAAGATGATATACAAAATTGCTTTTAGTAAAAAAGGGATGAACATTTTTCATTATGTATACCGAATTTTCTTACAGGAACCTACAATTTCGATATGTAGAGGCTCAGCTGTGTGTGTATATATGGGGGGGGGGGGGGTTTACCACAATGAGAATTCAATGGCTAGTGTATTGCCTAGGAATTTTTAGTCCAAATAAAGGATGAGCTGGATAGTAAAATAATTTATTTAGAACTTAAAGGAAGATATTTAAAACATTAATGTACACAAACTATTTAGGAATAGATTAAAGTAATTTAGGTTTAAGGAGATTCAGCGATTACAGACCACTGTCATCCTTCCAGACTCTCCTCTTAACTTGCAGTTCATGTGCACTTGATCATCTCCTTGCATCTGATAACAGAATATCTCCGCTGTATTTAAATGGATTAATTATGTAACATGCTAGGGAACTGATTAGTGATACCATTTACAGGAAGAAGGTGTTACAAATGGTATTCAGTAGAGATTTTGTGTGTATACACACACACACACATATATATAGGGTGCCCAGTAAAGTCCCCCCTCTTCCAAATGGTTGCTGCTATAATCATGAAAGAGATGTCTAGTTGTAGTAAAATGGCTATGTCCCATTAGATGAGATCACTGACAGTGCCTCCTGATGGAAAACTACGGGTTAGTGCTCCTATCTAGAAAATTGAACGAGATAGTGTGAAAAGGTGAATTACAAAGTTGTAGAGCATCATTAATTTAATAATCAAAGATACCGTATGGAAATTAAAGGTAAAAACAGAACGCTTAAAATGCACTGCGCTTAAATTTGTTTATTCGTGATTTTCGAAACTGTAACGTCGCGAAACTTGAACGAAAGGAGTGGACGACGTATGGTGTGTGGCTGGTTTAAGTCGAATAGAAGTTTATCAAAAAAATATATTTATTTTTCTCTTTGAAAACTTAACAACTTTTATATTCCTCCAGCCGAACCGCGCCCGTGTGATAACTCGTAATATATCCGCGGAGAAGAAAAATAACTGAAACTGACATCATGGATTCAAAAACCCGGGTGTTCAAGAGCGCTTCTGATGACATCACACACGAGGCGAGGATCAACTTACGATTAACATAAATTATGCTTGGCGAATGAATTATCATTGCATTCACTACAGAAGAAAAGATTATTTTTTTCGACGAAAAACTAACCCGCATCATGGCAATCGAGAGGGTTGTTAAAACTCCAACGGGATGCGTACCGGTACTGATTGTCTTTACAAACGGAATAGATAATATGTGGATCTTACATTCCTATTTTAATGGTTCTAATTAGAATTATTCCAATAGTTCTAATGCTTGAATGTTATTCGTAATTCGCTTTGCAAAGAAAAGTGAAAAAAAAAAAGAATGAAATTTGAAATTTTAAAAAAAAAAAAATTTGTTTTAATGAAAAGTTCATTAAGTTCTTTATAATTATTGAATTAAAATTACATTTTAAGTTTCTAGAAACAGCAATTTGCATTTGTTTTCTTTTTAAAATAATAAATTAAAGTTTTGATTACTGAATTGGCTGTGGTAGCCTAGTGGTTAAAGCATCGGACTCGTTGCCGGCGGTTTTCGTAGAGTCGTAGGCTTGAGCCTTGATGCCACAAAAGACCCGCCGTGTAGCCGAGGATGATGCATATTAATTCTGTCCAGGCTTAAAATCCTCCCTTTGGCTTGGTGTGGAAGTTCGTAGAGGAGGTGCCAGCTCAGGTGTCGTCTTCATCACATGACCGAGGTTCAAAATTGCGAGATGCGTCACCAACAGCCCTCGTGTTGCTTCTAATGCGACGTTAATAAAACCAAACCTTGGTTACCGAATTTCAAAGAAATTCAATAATCAGCTGCCCATTTAGCGATTTCATTTCAAAAAGAAGTTGTAAGTGATTGCCAAAAATAAGTATTCTTAGCTAAGAATAAATTTTTAGAATATATATATCGGCACCATCTGTCGTAGTTATTCCTAAGTACATCAATAATAAACAAAAGAAAATTCGAAATTTAAATAAAAACAAACGTAAAGGAACATGACAAAAACAAACTGTATTCTGGCGACGTTATCTTGAAGAGAACATATATTTCTGAAATACTTAATTCTGGTTGAATCAATCAATTTTTTCTGGTAAAAATATGAGTTTTTATATTCTATTACATATACTGTAACATAGCGCATTAAGTATCCATTTTGTATTAAGGCGAAAAATTGCTAATTTCTTAAAAACTTCCAAAATTCTGGGAACTCTTTTTTTTGAACGATTGTATGTGTTAATTAGAGCATTTCTTCTACCTGATAATGTGGTTGGAATCAGGGACTTAAAACAAATGACTTTTACCTTTTGCTTGATTGATAGTTCTTTATTAAAAAAATTTTGATAAAAGTGATTGTGTAATTTTTCTTAAAACGATCCATGTTTTTACAATATTTCAAACATCATTTTCTTTTAAAATATTAAATTATTATGCGGTATGATTTTAAAAATTTTCTGAATTGTTTTTAAAGTTATCATAGGCTTTTAAAAAATAATTTTAAAAATTTGTATTCTTTAGTTAATCATGACTTCCAATATTCCATTATTCAGAACTGTATATTTGATGTCTTCAATGAAACATTTAAAAAATTTGAAACTTTATAATGATTATTAATTATATTAACTGTAAGTTTTTAAATTAATTATTTTTGACCGGAACAATGGGCCGTGTTTGTGAGTATTGTACAAGTATATAGTATTTATAAATGAAGTTTGTTGTTTTAGTGCTAAAGTGATTCAGTTGGAAAATCTCTTAATTGTTTCTGGAGTATTTTTTTGTAGGATATGTGTTTTTATGGTTCGAAATAATGGGTACGTCGCCGTTAATACAACACAAAAACCCTTTTTGATAAAATATATACTTCAAAAATTTTATATGCATAACATTTCTGTAGAATTGAAGCTCCTTTGAATGAATATGAATAGTGTTTACCTTCAATGTAATATAATTGTTTATTTCACTAGTGCTAATTTTGGTATAATTATATTTTTAAGTACTTGAATTATAATTGATCATCTACAATTACATTTTACAATTTTATATGATTCACACCTAAATTCTTGTGTGTATAACTTGTTTAATTTAGTGCATATGATTAAGATTTGCAGTCTTATTTTGTTAGAAAATGCAACCCCAACTAGTGAAGCCTGATGGAGAAACATTTCCATCCCAAAATGCTTATGAAAAACAAGACAAATTGGAGGAATCTAAGGAAGTATCATATGTAGAACAAAGTGCAAATTATGTGTCTTGTCCTCCACCATCTGCGCCTCCACCACCACCACCTAATTTGGATAAAGGCTCTTCTCGCAAAAGTAATATTGAAGCCACACCATCTCCAGCCAATTCAGCAGTTCCCCCACCTATTCCATCAAGACATAGTCTTTCAAGTGGACATCATGGAAATAAACCTCCTCCTCTTCCTGCTCGTCCACAGCCAAATTTACCACCACGGAAATAAGTGGAATAATTAAGCTCTGTTGTAATACATTTAATCTAATATGTTTTGTATAAATGTTTCTAAGTTTATTTAATAGTTTTTATTCTTTTGTTATAAACTAAATTTTAAATTATATATAATTTAATAATATGCTCCATATTTTTTATAACTTAATTTTCAATTAAATGTTTTACATTTGTATTTGTATAACCATTTTTTTATGTATGACATATCTAGATATATAGATATGTTTGAGGTTAAAGAATTTTTTTTTTTTGTCACCATTTTTTAATTTGCTGCAATTTTGCTTTTTTTTTATTTCGTTGTCTAAATCTTAATATATTTGTATTTCTTTATTCATGGGACCAGTGATGAATCCTCTGAGTATGCATTGTTTTACTTACTCGTGCAATAATTTATTTATTCATTTTAGTTGTAGTACAATTTGAAGTGTATTTTTGATTGTTTTAGAAAAATATAATCACTTATCTCCAGCAATTTTAATAGGAACATTCCTTTGATAATACCACTCTATGCCACGATTGATGTTGTACAACCAGGTTCATTGCAAATGAGTTTTGAGAATTCATATCTTTGTAAGGGAGAGTCTTAACTGAAGGTTCACTTCAACCTTCTGTGCATTACTTTTTTTTTTTTCGTTATTTATAAATGTATCTTGTATACGCTTGCTATATTTTTAATGATTTTACTTATTTTTATTTCAATGGGTTTATGTAAGTTCTCAATTTCCTTTCACAAGAATTTCAATTCTTTTTAAGTTGAAATTCATATGTATGTCTTAATTAATGCAATCAAGTATTACTTCTTTCATAATTATTTAAAAGTGTTTTACGTAAATATTGACAAAAAATTTCTCCTGTTTGAAATAATCAAAAATATATTGTCCTTCAACTTCATTTTTTTTTCCCTATTTTTGTAGCAGAAAATCTATTTTTCAATTAGTAATATTTTTATTCATTATATTTTATTGTTAAGTTTTCAGTGTTTTTGTTATTTCCGTGCTTAAAAAAATCATAAATTATATTGTCTTTCCATAAGAAAGAACAGTTCAATATTTGCCCTCTGCTTGGGACTCTCAATCGCATTGTTGTGCCTTGAGTGCAGTCCTGAGATATTTTTATTTAATTAATACTTGAATATACCATCGATTCCTAGAGTTTGTTTTATTATTATTTTTTAGATGTTAATTACATTGAAAATGCTGAGTATGAATTCAGATGTGGGTATTTGAACTTATTATTTAGCAGTTTTGCAGATTATTACAGTTCCCATATTATATTAAAAATAAGTTAATTAAATCCCATATTAAAAATAAGTTAAGTTTTCTGTCTAAAGTTTATTATTAAATTTGATTTATAATAAACAAAAATAATTGCTGCATTCCCTGCCCCTTCTCTTTTAGAAGCAATTTTCCATTTGCTTATTGTCATTAAATGAGACTCAACAAAAATTTCAAAATGCATTTAGTTTTGTTTTAAAAAAATTAGATAGAGCATTTTAGTATGGAAAAAAACCACTATTAATATTCTAAGAATTTATGAATTCATTTGGGGTTAAAATAATATTCGATATGCAATTATTATTTTTAGAGCATTCTTGTCAACTGTACACGTATCATTTAATTTACCTAGTTTTTATATCTAGTAGCCTATTCTGTGTTTTTAGATACTAGATATTTGTGATAAAATATTTATTATAGAATTTAAATTATATGATATTTCTTTCAAATTGAATCAGAGATTGCTCGAATTGGCAATTTTGGTTTAATATCAGTATTCTTAGTATTTTTTTATGTAAAATTAGCTTTATATTTATCCAAAATCAAAAGTAACTGAGCTTGATATTATTCCTTTAGTGTTTAATTAAGTAGCGTTTAGTCTATGATGTGTTTTAAGTTTCATGTTATTTTTGTTTTCGTATAGGACTGAAAGCTGATAAAAATTCAACTCTGTAAATGTAAAAGTTAATAGAATTATTCAAAAACTGATGAAGTATTACATCATAATAGTCTCAATAAAAATTGAATGATTATTATGACTGTATTTTTATTTTGTGTTATCACTCTTTAGCATTAAGGTTCCCTTCGAGGCATACCGAAAGTAAGAGTCAATGAAAGCTCCTTCTACTGGGAGGAGAAGGGGCGGTACTTACTGCAGGCGAAGTGCTCATACAATACTGGTCATAGCAGAAGTAAATGGTTTTTTTATAAAAGAGAAATTGCGATCTTTATTTTTCGTAATTTTCATGATTTCGCTTGATTTCAAATTGGGAACTTCATAGATGCTTTTATTTTTTTTTTTTTTCAATTTTGCTCTAATTTTTTTTCCATTTTCTTATATTTATGTTTTGACAGCTATCATGAAGTTTGAAAATGTCGTCTCAGGGAAATAGATATTTCCTCTAGACAGTCTGAAAGGAGCAAGTATGGACATGGCTGTCGTCTCCCCATGCGCATGGAGACATTGCTGTCTCAACCATCTGCAATCGGTGCTGGATTCTTCTCCTCTTATCTTCATTAAAAACTAGAGAAAACGAGAGTAATCTAATCTCTGCCATCCTTTCATACCGTTTATTTCTTACTTTCCCAGAAGGGAGGGGGAAGGAATCTTTAGTTTGTGGTTACCACTACTCAATGGATCTCTTTCCCTCATGAGGCAAATTTGCCCTTCCATGTTGTTCAAGTATTTGAAATTTTTCCAAACTAGGAAGAAGCTGACTTTTTCATTGCTTCAAAAATTGTCGTTATTCCTGTTCGATAACTTTTTTTACTCCTCCTTTTTTCATGCCTTCTAATTTCAAAAAATCCGTTTCTGCTATTTCATTTTTTTTTAAATCATATCACTTTATTTATTAAAGGTCAACAATACTAGTGAAATATCTTCATCAAATACTGAATAGGAAATATTCCAAATTTTGTGTACACTGATGATATTAATAAAAGCTGATACCTGATCAGAACAGATTGCTGTGATGTATGTCAGTATGTGTTGTATTAACTGAAATAATTATTAGAATTATGTTGAAAGTTTTGTGCCCAACTCTAATAGCTCCAATTCTAAAAGTAAATAGGAAAGAAAATTTATATCAAGGAACTTACTCAGAAAACATAAGTTTTAAAATCGTAAACTTAATCACTTTTGTTTTTAGTGAAAACTATTATCTGTAACAAAGACTTACAAAAATTTAGAGGTAATGATAATTTGAGTTTGTAACAGGTAATCATGTTACAGTATCATTAACATCACACATTTGCATCAAATACTCACGATAGAAACTTATGAAACATAGAATATAAAAAAAGAAACAAACAAATAAGTAGTATGCATGCCAAATTGAAAGACATAAATTTTATATTTTATTTTCCAAATCAAAGGCTAAAAAAGAAACTATAGAAAAGTAACAATGAATATACGGTTTCAGTTGTCGTTCCTAGGTTACCTAGGAGCCTAGGTTAATTTTTTTTAAGTCAGTCACTAAAAAATTATTTATGTTTTACTTTAGTATGATATTACTGCAAACAAATAAATACAATGTAAGCTTGAATAAATCATATTTTTCTAAAAATATAGTGCTATGTAATAAATAAAAAAATTAGACATAAAATATGGCAACTAATTTTAAGAACTTTATATGAAAGCAATATTCTAAGATAGTTCATATCTTAATCTACATATTTTTCAAAAAGTAATATAATCAACCTTGAATTATAAATACATTTTATAAGTTTATCTCAATAAGAGACTGCCCACACTATCTCGTCAAAATAGAAATTTGTCGATTATTCTCGACTAATTATGTAAAATAATTTAATCAGGGGGAAATTTTACAACTATGGACACTCTATTTTTAATTACAAGAAGGGAATAACATTTTAGATATAAAATTAACAAAATTCATCTCAATCACTCAATAAAAACAAATGTTTGTTTTGAGCTAGGATTATTTTTAAAGAATCTATGTTATTTATTTATGTTTTGGCATTGAGACTGAAATAATCCATTACTGGAAAAGAAGAGATGAGAAAGTTAAAATATCAATAAGCATCTGAACTATATTAATAAAAATACATTTTTTCCTTTGTATATATATATATATATATATATATATATATTGGTGAAATCTCGTTTTCCTATCATCATAAAATGTTTTTTTTTTTTTTTTATTTTAGAGGAGCAAAAAACAATTCAATATGTTTATTAGTAAAGCTTTATTAATATAATATCCACTTAATTTTCATTCTGCATTTATTGAAATAAAGGAAGGGGGGGAAACCTAATTCGAGGTCGAATTCTGAAAACAAAAATTATAAATATTGAATATTTATTGGTATCGCACTTGGAAGAAACATGAGGGCTATTAATTGTTTTTAAATTTGAAACTCGGAGGCTGTTCTAGGAAAATAGGGCTCAACTGAATCATCGCTAGCCACGAAATATTGAACATAATCATTCGGCTACTCCAAACACTATTTCAATGTAGTAAGATAATGTTTTCGATCTTGAAAAATGTATTATTCATGTTAAATTGGGCACATATCTAAAAACCAGAAAAAAATTTGCCTGCAATAATTTTTTTTTTCTATATATTCTTTATTTAATTATAAAAATTCGATATGTTTCAATTTGATTCCTACAAATGAAGTTTTGAAAAAAATAATAAAAAAAGATCACACAAATAATATATGTAGATGTACATTCTATTTTATCATAAAAATTTGAACAATTTTTCTTTAGTTAGTTTAGTTTACATAATTTTAAAAAGGCACGTTTTTCTTATCTCTTTCTCTTCGTAAGTTATGCAACATTCATGTGTTGTTAATGTATGAAAATGGCAGTACATTTAATGTATTGCATGCATTAATATTCGAAAACAGGAATTTTCTTTAAAAATATGTGAGCCAGTCCTATTTTCAAAATCTTTCAATGTAAATATAGATAAAATGTTTTGTGCGTAATCTCTTGAATGAGTATATACCGTTGTGTCAATCGAAATAAAATTGTTGCTTTTGGGTTTTAAATGTAATGTAAACGGTGATGCACAATAATAATATAATGTTTGTTTTTATTGATGTCGCACTCGGAGCAACACGGGCTGTTGGCGACGGACCTCGTAATTTTGAACCTCTGTCAAGGGACAAGGACGACACCTGAGCTGGCACCCCCTCTCCTCACTTTCACACCACCCCAACGGGAGGACTTTGGGCCTCGATAGATTTAACGTACTTCAGCCCCGGCTACACTGCTGGTCTTTAGTGGCATCAAAGCTCGAAACTATGACATGACGAAAATCGCCAGCCACGAGTCCGTTGCCAATAATAATAAAAATACACTTGTAAAACAAACACATTTAAATAACATTTTCTCATAGCTATATGATTATAAAATACCAACACATGTAAATGATAATAGAAAAAAGTAATGAAAATTTATAATTCCTTCAAAATCCTCGTTTTTGTTTTCTACCTACAGTTTCATATCGCAGTGTAATTTTATACAGATTAATTGAATATCAAGAAAATCTTAATATTAGAATTATAAATTATATAACATTAACAACATTATAAATTAATTAACAATATTAGAATTAAGGGATACAAAATGACTAAAATTTACATTTGCATAATTTTCCTCTTTTTTTTTTCTCTTTTTCTGTGCTTCCAGAACCGAAGCTGGGTTACGCATGGGCATCGACCTCGGATAACGCGGATCAACAAGTTCGGGTAACAAACAATTAAATGTAAGAATTCTAATTTTTTTGTCATATTATCCCAAAATCATTTTCCTTAAATATTTTTTCTATTTTGTGTCCTTTTTTTGTTCATATTACAAAAAGACAATATTTCTTTTCTGTAATTTGCAGTTGATTCTGAATTTGATAGAAATATTCGTGATTTTTATTTATAACAATTTTTCCTAATCTATCGCGCCTGTTTGTCCATTGTGCGGATGTCAGATTGACCCGCCTTCGCGTTGGACACATTCGATTTACCCATAGACATCTTTTATTTGGGGAGGGTGCTCCCGAATGTCCTTCCTGCCATGTCCCTTACACGATTCATCACATTTTAATTATGTGTCCTGTTTTTAATCATCATCGTCGGTATTTTTTTTTTTTTTTTTTCATTCATCTGTTTTAAACCTATCTGACTTGGTGGGGGGAAACCCTCCATCATAACTTATTTGCTTTTTTAAGACATATTGGCCTTTTACACCAAATTTGAATTTTTAACCTGTATTTCTACTTTCAGTGAATTTCTGTTTTAGAATTATAAATTTTAATTCATTTTAACAAATGTTTGGTACAGCATAGCCTACCTTGACTCTTGCGCCATAAAACCTCACTCACCTAATCCATCGCATAATCTCACCTAATTTCAGAAGAGAAATTTTTTTGTAATTATTTCTTCTTCCTTAGTTATGCTTTGGCAAGAGCCGGGCATTTAACCTCAATTCCATCATCATCAACTAAACCATTTGGAGTGGCTGCTATGTACTCCAGTTTTGGAATACTTAGCAGCCACTCCATTTTATTAGCAATATTTATTTTAACTGCATGAAATGTATTTTATTCCATGCAGTTAAAATAAAGATTCTAGGTATGAGATTTAAAATAGGTAATTCCATAGGATTAACATTTGGTACGGAAATTCGTGGTGGCGTGTTGATGGGAGCCTTAATAGTTTATTTAATTTAAAATGTGTGAGAACTCGTGTGGGATTACGAATAAATGATAAATTTCTTTCGAAGTAAATGGCATATCTTTCCAGTACATATTCGTTGAAAGTTATTTTAGCCCCACTTGTTTATTGTAGCACTGATTGGAATAGATCTGTAAATTGTGCTTTCTGATAATACAGCCAAATCGGAGGATAGTGACAAATGAAGGAAAACATACAAGTAGCCGAGCTTGGATACTTACAGTACCAACAATTACACAGAACTCGCACTGTTGAGTGACACACATAAATAGTAAGAGGGCGTCCACACCGGACGGAAGTAACGTCATACCTCCCTATCACCGCGCTAGGCTGGATACCCTGATAAGGTCATCATGTACCTGCTATTGCAATAGTATCGATAAGGGACCCACCCCGCTATCTTATCTATTATTTATTGGAGCGATAAGCTTGGTGTGTTGATTTACTCATCTTTAACGTTCCTTTTAAATCTTATCGAACGATTAATACAAGTGTGGAAACTGATTTTTTTTTTTTTTTTTTTCTAAAAAAAATTACAAGCACATAGTAAAAATAATATAATAAATCTGAACAGTTAAATATACAGATATTAAGAAACTTTAAAAGGAAGTTAAAAAATTTCAGTCAAAGTAGTATATTCAGTACAGAATTTTCTAAAATGAAAAAATATAAAGTAATGCTTACGTACGAAGATAAAAGTTCACAGTGAATTCCAATATTAAGTTCAGTATTATATATTCACAGTGTAAATAGCAGTTTCTTTTCAATTGTAAAAATAATAATCATTTCGGTATCATACATTTTGCTCAAAAATTAACTAATATTTATCATTATTGCTCAAAGCTTAAATCAATTTCTTGTACATAAGAAAATTTATTAAGTAATGTTTCGAATAAGATTAGTTCAAGATAGTTTCAAATAATATAATCAAAACTCATTGGTCACAAAAAGAAAAAGTCTTAAATTTATTTTACCTATTCATATAAAATTTGTTTAGAAAAGAATCGTTTGCAGAATTTCTAACTTGATATCCGAAATTAGCAATATTATGAGAAGTTTTTAGTAAACTTATTTTAGATCAATGTAATTATTTCATAATTTATGTTTTTTATACTAAATAAATCAATCTAAATTTATTCAGATATATTAATTCCTTTAACCAAACGGAGCGTGGCTAGAAAAAGACTCATTCATAGAAAAAAATAATCTTATTGAATATTCAATATTAAACACATTTAGTCATATTAGAATTTAGACACATAAAGAATGTAAGAAAAAAAGCGGGTATTCAAAAAACTAAGTAAAAGGGGCGAAATTAATGTTTAAATTAGTAATCATTGAAGAAAAAATAATTAAAGACCACATAGAATAACAAATTTTGCTGTAAAATCGTTTTAAAAACAAACCTACTGAATATTTCTAGAATTTCATTTTAAACATCATTGATCAGTCTTCAAAACAGCTGTTAAATTTCATTTCCTATTCAAATAAAAGTTTGTTTCTTATAGTATATTCAGTAGAATTTTCTTAAAATGTTAAGATAGACATTAAAAATGTTTAAGCCAGAAGGTAAAATTACAAAATAAATAAAATAAAAATATAGAATAACCCGTTGTTTTTAAAAGAGTTTCTTTTCAATTGTAAAAATAATCATCTGTAAAGCGTACGAAAATTTCAACTAGTTAATACTCACAATCAAGTATAGGTAACTTTGTGTAAAAACAGAATAAAAGATAAAAATTGCTTTCATTTATTTTATTCAGTTCATTCAAACAAAAAAAGTATTAAATAAATATTCAATTCGTAAAACTTATGCAAAGAAATCAAAAAATATCTTCCAATTAATTCAGTTTAAAATACATTAACTCTTCATTCAAACGAAAAAAGAGTACATAAAATAATATCCAATCTAAAAACTTTTCGCGGAAAATTAAGAACTGCCAAATCATTTATTTAAAATACATTTCTTCTAAATTGCGTGAAAACTTTTAATTTATCTTGAGTAAAAATACTTTTTAATTAATTAATTCAAATTAAATTCATTCCATCTAATTTAACTTGTATCAAACTTATCTTGTATAACAACACACCAAGCTTATCGCTCTATTGAATAATATTCCCAAAGATAAGATAGCGGGGTGAGGTCCTAAATCGATACCATTGCAATAGTAGGTACACATAATAATTTTGGTAAATTGCATGTAATGAAAATATTACCAAATTAGATGTAACGGAAATATTACACCAATCAAAAGTCTCTCGATATCTTGCTGAATTTACAAGACTTTAGTCTGGTCGCGGAACTCGTTAAAGAGAGGGCGATTGCTCGCGAGGGGAAAGCAACGGGGGGGTAGGAGTTAACAGGGTTACATAGCCAAAAATTACTCTCGCCAATATCGGCGACTCTTTTGAATACGATGCCAAATATTTCATTTCTTCTCTGGATGTGAACCTCGTCGCACCGAACGCTTGAATACTCTTATTCTTACGGATATTGGATTAATCAAAAAAATTAGCGCTTTTTTTTAATCATAAATTTTAATACAAGTTGCAGGTATATTTCAAATAAATGAATCAACTGATGTATCAATCTTTGTATATTTATTTTAATAGAAGCAATAATAAACAATGCGATTTAGAATCAAAAGCGTTAAAAAAAGTAATAATTTGAAAAGCTTGTTTATGTAGTAAAATTTTGTGTTTCTACAAACATGAGTTTCCATATTTAAATGAAGTCTGTTAATAAATATTTAAAGATATCTTTCATTTTAATCTTGAACTGTTTTTTGATCATTACTTATCACATGATGGTTTTAAGGACAACTTATCAAACTATAATTTTTTCATAGGAATAAGTAAATATATTGGTGAAGCACTTTCTTCAAAAATAAGTTTTTAGTTATTTTGATTCATTTGAAATTTTTTCTTGAAATATACTATATTTTATGCCCCAATCTGAATAAAAAATCTACACGAATCGATGGAAAATACGTCTTACAAAGGGTATAGGTTTTGTTTTTGTTTATTAAAATTCCTGTAATTGTCTTGAAAATTAAAATGCATCTTGTAGTCGCCAGATTTAAGATAGACTAGAATTTTAGCCACTTCCTATTATACACGGCAGTTAAATATCTTTTTGTTAATCTAATTGTTAATATTTCGTAAACTGCAGAGCAACAAAAGATGTTTAAATGTATTTATCTAAATGTAATTATTATTATTATTTACATGCACATTCATTTACATTTCATAAGTGAGTCATATTGGTTTTGTAAAGTAAATCAGAATTTTTATCAATTTGTACTCTTAAATGTTGATTCAAGATTTAATTAATAAAATAAAAGATTTTATAAATTGCTTTAATTAGGTATTGCCAGTATTATAGTTTTCACAGAAATAAAAGTTGAGTTATTCTAATGTTTACAAGTTCTTTTCTTTTAAATGAAAATTACAAATTAAAATTATGTACTGTAGATTCTGCCTTATTGTTAATTTGCAGGGAATGTATGAATTCACGAATTTAACAGAATCGTAAAATATTTTAATGGAAAAGAAAGCCTTTGCTAAAGCACACGTAACTGAACGAAGTACAATA